>JAQFYP010000607.1:0-21428 GCA_034694865.1 Bilobella braunerae | reverse complement strand
ATGATACCCTTGCATCCTGCGGTGTTTCTTGTAAGTTTATCTAACAAGGCAACGTTTTCTGATGTCCCCAGTGTTTCACGACGGGACCAATTTAGGACCAAGGGTCCTAAAAAATTTCCCAATGGAAAAATTCTCCTAATTGAAAATTGGCGGATATATTCAAACATGGAGGTTTAGAATTGCATGGGAGAAATACGAAGAGTACTGCTTCTGGTTTTCTTTTTCACATTCTTTTCCCTCTTTCGCTCAATCTTGGGTTGAGAAAAAAGAAAGTGAGTTGTGCAAGAGATGATGGATCCCATCCCTCTCCACGTAACTGTCACAATTCAAATTTGAATTTCTCCCCCAATTTTCAATTAGCAGAAATTTTCCATTAGGTTATTTTTCAAGACCCTTTTGCCTACCAAACTGCATAGGTCCCGTCGCGAAACACAGGGGACATCAGAAATTGATACCTTGTAAGTATTCCTATCACTCTACACACAAGCAACGGCAAAGTATGTAATGCAAGGTAAGCAAACTAAGCTAAGTAACAACAACGACACCTTGGGGAGAGTCAGACATCTTCCGAATCCAGTATGGGGTTTTAGAAGGAGAATCGGCTAGTCTAGTTTTATTCAACTGTAAAAACTCTTGACCTTTGACACCCGAAAGGCTTCATCCACTACCCGCATCTTTGAACTTAGCCTTTGCATTGTCCCAAATGTAATGTAGCGAAAATTTGGACACACTTTGGCATGTGGCTTGTCCATGTACGGTGTCGCAGAGAGGTGGGCTGACGCACGGGCATACACAAGAACCTCGCAAGTCCTGGCTCCGGTTAAAACTGTAATCTAATACGTTTCTAGATCATTCAATAAAATGCGTCAATTCCTTACGACGTCGTTGTAAATTGCAGCTACCAATTGAGCATTGCGCTAATCAAACTCATTACAGTTTGGATTAAGGCAATTGAGAAAATTATGGTGTAGAGGACCTTTGCCCTCTTCTGAACACATTTTCAAATTTTACTTTCAGATGACTTTGGTAAAATTCCATTACAAGTTTAAATGTGACGATTTTGTTCATGTTTGTCTTTCTGATGCGCAAGAAGCATCAATTTGGAGACTTTTACATTTAATACATATTGTTGATTCGCATCTACAACAATAATCTAACTTGCCGTACTCTCGCCGATTATTCTTGAACAAAACTCAAATATATATAACCGTTCTCGTAAATTCTAATGCGTTTACATGATATTTTGATATGCCTAACTTCCCTCGTAGAATTTGAAATTCGTAAATTTTAGCAAGATTTGACTATAGAGTCAAATTCAAGGTAAGGGGTTACTTTGAATATTAGAAAAATGTGTGTTCACAGTTTTGCATCCGGACGCGTTCACGACGTGAGTTGTTTTCGCTAGAGCGTAAATCGCTGCCGCCCGGGATTTAAGTGTAGAATTTACAGTAAGTTCAGAAATGCGCGGTTATTGTTTTTGGTGAGTTTTGTTTGTTTATAACTAATCTAGCTAACAAACCAGTCATAAGACAGCAGTGCCCTTAAGTTATATCCTGTTATTCTATAATGACAGAATTTCCAGTTAAGAAAGAAAAATTGGGAGTACGCTTTCTTTTTTTTCCCGAGTCGCGATAAATCAACTTTCACGATTCATTATATTTTATAATTTTTCTTAAGGGAATTAAATTCCAACGTCAAATAATTTTGTTGAAAACAGTAAAGTGTTAAGACTGAAGCCAACTGTTCAAAGACGATACGTTCTTGCTATTGTAATCCACATTTAATAACAATTAACATTTAATAACTCATATATACAATTGATACAATTACAATTAACACAACACCATTCTAAAACGTTAAATGTTCATCATTAGAAAAGTACATTTATTTAATTATGAATAGTATTGAGCCATTTAAATGTCATGGACTTTTGTGCACGTCAAACTCCCTATTTCCATACGGGATTTTATTGAAAACTCGGATTTTTAGACTTAAGTGTTATAATTGTTAATCATAGTTAAATAATAAAGTATTTATTCTGAGGAAGTGGTAGTTTTCTAAAAATTACTTATGAAAAGGTATTGAGAGTTGCACACGCGTATTCTCGTCCACTCGCTAATACCGTAGCAAAGATTTTATCTGTGTAAACTGCAATCACCCACTACCCTGTTTTTGTCACAAACGCTCCCGTTTTTATTTAATACGAGATATGCAACACTAATAAAAGAATATTTTATTTTTATGTATACAATATATAGATATATAAATTTATAATAAAATAGCCAAGGCAATTACCAACACGATTTCCCGTCACAAGCCTCGGATATCTCTAGGCGAGATCTCCTGCTAAATTTGAGTAAATAATTTAACATAAAGATATAATACTAAATTCGACTGCGATGTGCCGGGAATGCAGAAACACTTACAATTTGACAAGGAAACACAACCACAGACACAGTTTTTGATTTCCAGTATAAACGTTGGGTTCCATGCCATTAGGTCCAATGAATTAGATCTACAACAATGACGTCCACAAGAAAGACGTCCACAAAAATGAGGTCCACAGTACGATGAGGGCCACACGAAAATGACGTCCACATGAAAAACGTCCACAATAATGCGATCCACAAAAAATGAGGGCCACAGTGAAATCAGGTTCACACAATTATGTATATCCACATTAAAGTAAATATTTAATAATAAATAAACTAAACTAAACCTAAACCGAACCAAACTTAAACCTAACCTTAAGAAGTGAAAAAAGTATGCATCTTCATTCAACGGCCCCTTGAAAAGTTAGAATGGGTCAAAGCTCGAATTCAGCTACTTTAATTAATTAGGCGGGCAATTTTTGAGTAATCGAAGGTTGTCCAACGGTATTCACTTAAAAACCCAAATTTTAAACCTAAACCTAAGCCTATCCTTAAGACTCCTGACCACTTAAGCAAATGAATTTAATTTAAACTTTTTTCCATTCGTATTATACATTTATATAATATTTTATATTAAATATTTGTTTTAAAAATCTCTGAATTTATAACCTCTGCATGATATAATTTCTGCATTGTAAATCATTTCTTTAAGAATTTCCGATTTTAGGGTTAGGTTTACGTTCTGGTTCATGCGATCGAAGCGAGCCAATAAAATAACTACTTTATAACAAACATTAACATATTAGAAATTGCTGATTTCGCTCGCACAAGCGAGCGGAAACTGCAATTTTTGATCTGTCTGAGTTAGTGTAAGGGCCTGTTATCCACTTATTAGTAAAATATTAGTAAATTTTTTAGTTTTAGTATTGTTTTAATTTTTAAAATGGTAATTACAGAATTCTTTATCATAGAGGTTTTAACTGCAGATGTTTTTAATTTAAAGATTTTTAGTATGCAGAGATTTTTTTGCAGAGATTTTTGTTTTGCAGAGATTTATATTTTAGAGATTTTTTTGCAAAAAAACAAGCAAACACGCCTAACGCGTCTCAACGTCAACTATAAAAAATTTCAACACTTTTTAAGACAGTTTGATTGAATTACACTCTTGTATTCTCTTCCAATTTGAAAACGAGTCGAACATAGTGGAAATATACTTAGCTCTGTTCTAAAAAGCATTTCACAATCAAAGGGAACTAATTATTTGGTTGCGGTGAGTAATGGTTCAATTGTTTTCAACTTGTAGACTAGCAGCAGTCTCAAGCTCAATGTGTTACCTATGTGTTCAGTCAAATGTAAGCATTTGAGGGAAGCGGACATTACATTATATAATTGCCGTAAACACATAAACTGAAGATCAACTTCTACTGAAATTGATTCACTTTTTCAGTTTAGAAAATTGGTGAACAAAAAAATACGTCAATTCCAGTGAAAGTGTATAACAGAGTAAAATTTTCAGATTCTTTTTTATTAGATTACAACTGCAAAATTTCAAGCAAGTCAAAATAGCAAAATTCTCGAAACTGTTTTTTTGAGTGATTCCAAACTGGCAATTGCTACTGGGTTGGACTTGGTATTTGAACTGGCTTCTTCCCGCTGTTTGTAATAATTTCTAGCATTTCATAATTCTGCGCCTCTGCAAATATAACCAGTTATTTAAAGTGATCACAATCACAACATTTAGACGATTTTGCTATGAAAAGAGCCTTGTAAATAGAAGTTGCCAGAGAATTCCTTTGACTCTTCTTATTTATTTTTGTACTTTAGGAGTCAGAGTTTAGTTTTTAAAATGGTAAATTTTCAAAATTTACAAGACTGCAATTTATGTCCTCTCATTATTTATCTCGCATACAATTACCATGCCTTTATGTACCTGTTCTTACTCTTTAATACATTAATGTATAATGGAAATGCCAATTTGTCAAACAGTAAAACAAATTCTTATGGTTTATATTTTTGAATAAAGTGAACATATCAAATTCTAAATATAAATTTACCTACCTTCGTCAAATACTTTTGCCAAAACTAATTTATGGGTTTCTTCAGTCCAAGCTGAGAATGCAAATGCGCTCCATTGTGGATCTGCTGCCGTTGGGGATGATGCAATTGTTTTAGTAGTAAATATAATCCCTTTCTAAGAAAAACAGCATTATTATTTAAAAAAATGTAAATATTTCTAAATTGTAAGAGAATTTAGGGGCATTTGAGGAACATTGTGTAACGTTGGTTGAAAACTTACTTCATCAGCGTTGGGTTTTTTAGCTTGAACTAGTGCATTAATATACTTGTCGTCAAATCTCTGATTTGCGTGGTGTTTGACAAGGTATTTCGTATTTCTTCCCAAAATAAATAATGGGAGGTCAAATGACTCAAAGACAGAATTGGTAGATCTTTGCTCAAAAACGTGACTTGCTTCTAGTGTAACTCGTACTGCCTAAGTAACACAATTTATAATATTTTTAATTTTTAAGATTAGACAATGTACCTACCTTTGCACTTATACGCTTATTGCCCAGGCACAAGAGAACTTGTCTCAGGAAATCACTTTCTGGTAAACAAATATACATTTGATTAATCAAGAAAGCTCTTCTTTAACTCATTGATTTTATATTACAAACCTCGAATAACTACAACTACTATGTGTATTTCCTCAGCGTCAACGTCTTCAAAAAAGTCTACACCAACACCATAAATTTGCAATTTGTCAATCTGTACAAATTAGTTGACAATGATCATTAATTTCGAAAACCATGAAACAAAATAAGTATATAACAAGATACAATAAAAGCGCGCTGCTGCGCACTGGAACTATACTCTGTTGAAAACTCGTCATCGTCAATATATCGGTACCGAGCCTGTCATTAAATAGGTGTCGGGCCACTAATATGAGATTTCCGGTAAAAATGGTATGTCATTATATAGGTGCCGGGCCTTTAATATGAGATTTACGGTAAAATGGTATGTAATTATATAGGTGTCGGGCTTCTAATATGAGATTTACGGTAAAAATTGTACACCATTATATGGGTACCGGGTCTCTAATTGTGTGTTTTGGAATCACGATTAGTTACTTCACACGAGTTAGGATAGGGAAAGCGCATTTGAGTACTTTTCTCGAACAGACAATGTGCGTTTCCTGGTAGTTTTTTTACTCTGTTTTTCAACAGAGTAATAATTTATTTCACAATGCAATGGGTACGGTTGTCGGGTGTAATTTTTAATACAAATTAGTTTAAGTTCATTTTAAGCTTACTTTCTACCAATCAACGTTTCAAAAAGTTTGTCCAACTGGGTAACATTTGACTGCATTTGTTGTGTACTGAGAGGATAAATAATATTAATATAAGTATTACTTGTTGTTGACTAATTAGTAGCGCACAACAACTTTGTCCAACAAAAAATGTTTCTTATGAACTAGCCAAACGAGCTTATTCTAAAACGGAGAGTCCTTTAACGGACAAACAAATGCTTAACTAAAAGTATAAATCGGCTGCTTTTCCGTATTTTGCATGTTTCAATTTGTGGTAATAAAATAGAACGTTCTAAAAACGAAGTCATGCATGAGTTCGGAATTTGTGGCCTTGGACGGGGTTGTTAGGCTTGATGTGCAAGAGCGGTTAACTAACTACTAAAATTACCCCTAGCATTTCACGCGGGTTGAATTGTACTTCCAAAGCATCCAGCCATTTTTCTAGATTCATTGGTGTTTTTCTATTATAAGACTGCTTGCGAAATGCAGCAACAAATCCAGGAACGCAGTTAAAAGCCCGTCCAGAAAGTTTGCCAGTTGAGTATAAGAATTCCGACGCTAGGACGCCTGCCTATGGCAGCATTCACAAAAAATAACATTTTAAAGGCAGTGTAGCTTCATATTTTAATTCTTGATACCAACATTGTACGTACAAATTTTGAAGCAGGATAAGTATCCTTGTCGGCAAAGTTTAATTGTTGCGTTAGAGGTTGAAATCTGGAAATCCAGTTTAACGTTCCAAGTTTTTCAACAACTTCATCTCGAAAACCTTCTAGTAAGAATCAAATTTAGGGGTTTGACTATTAAGACTCAACTTAATTTTTTTTAATAACAATTTGAATCATGACTAAGTTGGGGTTGGGATTAATAAAGTTTAGGTGTACCTAAACCAAGCCTCAAAGTCTACTTAAAATTTAACTTAAGGAAATTTTTACTTTATTTTGAAACTAGCTTGGGGCAAATTTGATTATATAATGTGTTTTATATATTGGCTACTCTAAGAAGGGTATTCAGTTTATATAAAAGTTAGGTCTACCTTCCATGATTTTGTCCAATGCAAACTGCTTAGCATCTCCTGAATCAATAAATATTCAATTTCTTCCAAAGTTCATTGAGAGCCGAAATTAAATTAAAATAGTCCAATTTACCTTTATCATAAATAATCAGCACATATAATGTATTTTGGTGTATCCAATATGAAAAGCCATATCCCAACCACTTTGTATCTGCCACTTGAAGCAATTTGCTTCGAATCGTTTCAATCGTTTCATCCAATTGGAAGTCTTTTTCCGATAGAGAATTTGGAGCCTGATATAAACAAAAACTCTGTTGTTTATTATTTTCTTCCATCTAGTACTATCAAATACTATCTTCCATATTAGAGGGATCATTATAAAATACATTATTGTTAATTCGGTTACAATATAATGAACCGTGGTAAAACGGTCGACCAGTAGCGGAAGTATGAAAATTAGAGTTAGAAAAATATTAAAATCATTAGACTAGAAAATAGAAGTCCTGGCTTTCGGAGGTCGACTCAAGGTCATTTTGAGGTCAATGGGCCATTTTGGGGTAAAATGGTTGCACGGGGCATCGGAAACAACATAGCTTTTTGTTGCAAGCAAAAGTAGTGTTTGACCTTGAAAGGTCATTTCGATGTCAAGGAGTCATTTCCAGGTCAAGGGGGACCTTGAGGCCGTTTGAATGATAAGTTTTTGTGTGATGCAAAGTAGGGTTGGAGCTTAAAAGGTCATTTTGAGGTCAAGGGGTCATTTTGGGAGTCAAATAAGGGCCACAGACAAAAGTACCCTATACAAATGTTGTTCAACTATATAAGAGTAACAACTTATTGTAGGGGTCATTTTCCATCTTGACATAGGATGATATATTTAACCTTAACCTTTGACCCCCAAGGGGGTCTTTTTTGGTGAAACTAAACTTGAACTGGGTCAAATATCAAGGAACATATCCTCACAAACCGCTTTGAGATATGTTAAGTAGTTCCTGAGAATTTCAATTTAATATTTCACAGGTTTATACCCGTAATTCGGTGTGTTTTTGAATTTTTTTGTAACAACAGTACACTTTTGCTATTAAATTATTAATACTCAAAACTCATACAACGTCCGCCACAACCACGATCCGCAAGTTCTACAGCCTATACTTTAAAATTCGAGGAATATACCAAACGTTTGAAAACTCCTAGGTTTGGTTCATGAACTCCCGAGGAGTTCGGGAAGTCCGAAGTTTATTCGTGTCCAAATTATAAGTTTGTCTTACTATCTGTAGTATTTTCCAGATAGTAATGGAAGAATTTTTTAGCCCCAAACTAAACTATACCACCTACAACAACCGGAGAAAATAAACCGTGGTAAAACGGTAGAACCAAGTAGTGTCAATAGGAATGATATATATATAGGAATTATAATCAATTACTTATAATAACATCGGAATATGCTAATGTGTAGGAAACCTTTTTGCCATTTGCCAATGCACAAAGTATAAATTTATGTTTGTGTGAAGCAATTGCATTGCAATGACAAATGGCGAAACATGGCGAAGAGCCTACCATAATTTCACCATATGTCATTGCAATTGCAATACATTTCGGTTTCACCATTTGCCATTGCAAGCAAGTTGCAATGCATTTGCAAATGTACGAAACTAACCAATGTTTTATTGCAATTGCAAATGCAATGCAATACACTTGCAATGTAATTGCTCAATTTGGCAACGGGGAAAATCAATTTTTACACATCGAATCGTGTTTACGTCAGCTCGTATTAGAATAATTTATTAAATTTTTTTAAAAAAATTTAAAGAATTTCAAGATCAAAAGAGGGTTGGGGTTCATAAAAAATATCATAACTTTTTGTTTCATTCAAAATTAGGGTTTGACCTTTTAAGGTCGTTTGGAGGTCAAGGGGTCATTTTCGGGTCAAGAAAGGCTCTGAGGTCATTAAAACCATCATAACCTTTTGTTTCGTGCAAAACTAGGGTTTGACCTTCAAAAGTCATTTGGAGGTCATGGGGTCATTTCCGGGTCAAGAGAGGCTTCGGAAGTCAAAGGATCACTTTGGGAGTCATTATGGGCCGCAGAGAAAAGTGTCGTATACAAATGTTGTTCCCCGTTATAAGAAGGGTGATTTTTATGTTGTTATAGAATGATATCTTTGACCTTGACCTTTAACCTCCAAGGGGGTCACTTCCGGTCAAACTAAAATAAACTGGAACTGGGCCGGATCTCAAGGAACTCATATCCGAACACCGCTATGAGGTATGTTGTGTAGTTCTTGAGATAATTGAGCTACTCGGACGGACGGACGGACAGACAGAACAAAAACATAAAGGAGTTGACACTACTTAATAAACAGTACAATTAATATCCTTCTGTCCTAGGGCTAGTTAATGCAAGTGCTATCTGGTAAGTGGTAATGATGGATAGTAAAGCCTTAAACGATTTTGTTCTAGCCTGTGGAATTTGAGGTGTCATTAACAAATCCTGGATTTTTTCTTTTGCTATATACGCGGCAGCCAAACTATCCAATTCATGTTCTGCTATAGGAGCAGATGGATCGACGGTTGGTGGCACAGTATCATACACATTTCGATGTTTTGACATTGTAATTTTTGGATTTTGCAAGGGTGTGCCTTTGTTAAAATTCCAAGTGTTCTGGCCAATTTTGTTGGAATTTCCTTTAGTGCCCTTGGGATTTGAACTATCAGCGCTTGAAATAGTTTCCGTTTCGTTCGAATTTGATTTTGAAATTTGGCTAACAACGGAATCCATGTCGTATCTGAGATATGACAGTGAAAACCGTTTTGATATCGGAAGGGTATCCGGCGATGTAAAGTAACGGCGTATTTCTAGTCCCTCTGTCATTGCCTTAGGACAAAAAAAAGGCATATTGATATAAATCGTGCATGACATGCATGGCTTTCAATAAGTTTTAATGTTGGTCGGAAAGCTTACCGGAACGCTTATCTTCAAACCGGGCAAGACATTGTATATCGCATAGAAAAACTGATGTTGTGTTACTGTAAAGAAAATTATTTTATTTTCCGATGTACAGTTGAACATAGAAAAGTTTATACAAGTAGAAGAGTAAGGAGTTGTCATACTTGTTGTAATTACAATTATAGCATAACTTTCTGTGTCACTAAAGTAGCCGAGAATATCAATTCCACGAACATCTGCCCTGTTGAGCTGTAGGTGAATTAATAACAGTAGTATGAAGAATGGTTTAAAATGGGAATACACCATTGTTTTATATGTACTATTGTATTTTCAAAAGATATACAAATTCAAACTCTTCATAGAAAATAAAATGATGAGAAAAGTCAATAAATATTGACTTGACTATTGCTGACAAAATACTGACTGACAAATCGCGTGATTGAAGTTAAGAGTACGGTTTTATACGAGCATAGTTGAAGTTCCTCTATTTTGACGTATTTGTGCCAAACTCAATACAGGGGAAATCCCTTGTATTTATTATAAGTACTAGGGAAACTAGGAATAAACCGGTCCTAAACGAGAGTACTTAATAATTAATTAATTAACCAATTAGAATTTAATTTAGGTTATTTAGAAGTCATGGTGCTCATCGTGCTTCATCGTGCTTAAAATCACCTGATTTTTAGTATTGTATTTGTGTATATTTTCAGTTATTAATTCACGTCAAATGTTACTCACAATTAACAAATTGTAAATTAAGAGACTAAGATACATTAAGTGCTTTATACAAGGAAAACGTGCGTAGTTTATTTGTTTTATACCGCTCCATGGGCTTTTAGCCTGCAATTATTTAACTAAATCCATACAAAAGAGTGCGTCATAGCAGTTAAAATCAATCATATTAAACTCCTGATTCTGAAAAAAGTTGACTAATTGGAATCACAATTTGAGACTTAAAATTGAAAAAAAAAAACAGCTATTCGGACAGTGGTGTTCGATTATTAGGAAAAGCTATTTAAATAAATATCTTAATCAAAATTGAAGGTAGTGGCGATGTTTGAGTTTACACCAACACTAACCACTATTTCCCCATAGGAGCGCTTTTTGTAAATAGTAGAAAAAAACTCGGCGAAGATAATATCTGACTATTCACCGTCAACCAACTGCTTTTATATATAGTAATGCTCGCGATAGGTCGTATTACACTTACCGGTGTAAACTTCACTTCATTTACTTCGTTTAGAATAAACGTTTCCCAGTTACCGTTAAAATCCGCCGTCGATGTTAGAAGCAATTTTATAGCGCCCGGTTCTCCGTACATAGCGGATTGGGTGTTGTTTTGAGCCAGTTTGAATAGCTCGAGTGTGGAGTACCTTGCCTATTATCAAATTTTGCATACTACAACATTATATTACATTTTGAAAAATAATAATTAAATAGGACCTTCGTTAGGTTGTGTACGTTTACTGCAAATTTTTTAATTGTACTTACAAGGACACCGCACGTCGCGATTCCTTCTGATTGACCTTAAACTTACAAGTAGTAGGCAAGGCCTGCAAAATTCAGAATTGTCTGAAACTTTGCCCAAATGTTACTTATGATAAAGCATTTTATGTAAATTAATGCAAGATTTCTATGGCTAAGCGTTTGCGGGAAATTCAAAAAAATTATGAGTTGCCGTCTTACTGTATCCGATAAGCATCATTTAAAAAAATTAAATTGAATAATTTTCACTCTCCCGCAAATATTTTATTGGTGTCAATAAAATTGTTCCTACAATGGGTTGTACGAATTTATTGAAAATTTACAAAGGGGGGACCATTGGAAATCTTAAATCTGGTGTGTAAATTTTTATAAGATATTTTACGGTGGGCACTTTTTGAATTTTTTAAATTTCCCGCAAACGCTTAGCCATAGAAATCTTTGCATTAATTTACATAAAATACTTTATCATAAGTAAGATTTGGGCCAAGTTTCAGACAATTCTGAACTTTGCAGGCCTTGCCTACTACTTGTTAGTAAATACGTTAAGCCAATTATAAAACTTATCCGCAATTTTTATTTTTTCTCCATGGCCATAAATTTTGAAATTTATTCGAAAAAACGATTTCGAGATGCCTGTTCCCCCCTCTCAAAAATCTTAAAAAGTGAATCGTGAACACGAAAATTTTGAAGTGTATATGCATATTTATGACCACGTACTTGGACGAATTTATGCAAATACAATTAAAGTTCAAGATACACTTTTTGAGATTATAGACAGTGAGGACCACGTAAAATTTCAAATATTACGTGTTACATCCTATTAGGTTTTTCGGAACCATCTCAAAATCGTTTTTTCAAAAAAATTTCAAAATTTATGGCCATGGAGAAAAAATAAAAATTGGGCTCAGTTTTATCACTGGCTTAACACATTTACCAAGTTTCAGCTTAATCTGAAGGAATCACGACGCGCGGTGTGCTTGTTAGAACTACAAAATATAGAAAATTCCTAAATTCGGCCAAAGTACCTAATTTAGTGAATAATGAAATACACACTACCACTCTATGGTCTCTACTACTTGGTACAAACATAACTTCCCCTTCATGCTTTTTTGGTATGAGTGGAAAGCATCAAACTTATGTACATCGAAATTTTGGAAACATTATAGCTTATACTAAAATACGTTGAAAATTGAGGTTTAATGTAATTAACTTTATGACAATTGCCTCAAAATTTTTATATAATTCATGTTTTCAATTTCAACATTCAACCTTTTTATGTAATCAGGGTGCTTGATATGTGCTTAAGAGTTTTGGTGAAACCGGGTTTTCTATATTTTAAGTTTAATTATTAAGTGAGCAAATTTAAAAAATAAAGTCGGGTATGGGGACCACATGAAACTTGAAAAAACGTGGGTAAATTTCAATAAGCTTTTCAACTTAAGTGTTGAAAATTTTTTTTTTGATTTCCGCGCGCAATTATGACCATAGAGCAAAATTTAAATTATTAAATTAAATAAAAAATTGTTAAAAAAACAAGTGTTTTGTGCAAATTCGGGATTTTTCTGAATTTTGCAGTTTACGCCTACTACTTGTTAAATGCTTTTTTAAATAATATTTTGTAAACTTTGGGCAAAGTTATGCAATTAAATTCAACCCCGTGGCTTAAGATTTGCCGTTCTAAATATCCAAAAAGGATGCTCAATGTACGTTTTGTATGTATGCAAATTCCTTAATTCTTAAATAGTTCTCACCCAAGTGTGCAAGCTACAAATATGTGCACCCAAATATAGCTAACTCGTGCAATTACGACCTTAAGCAGCTATTTAAGAACTTGTATTAGAGGTAGTGGAGCCAAGGGACGTACTAATTTTCTGAGTATGATCGGTGCGTACTAGGTTCGTATTTGGGGTGTATATTCTTGTTTTCTGATTTTTACTAACCTTAAGTTGACCATTACGTTAAATTAAGCAAGCTGTAGTTTTTTTAGGTTTGAGAAACTAAACCTAAGCAACTATGTCTAAGAATTAAGTTCAATAAATTGAATGATAAGGCAAGTACCTAGTCCCTTGTATGCTAGTAAGAGAGACAACGATGAATCTTTATTACAAGAGTTTTTTTTTCAGTGTTAACGTAATGGGCTGCGTACCTACATTTTTTCCTAATATCATACATGTATACTACTTTAACAAGTTTTTCAATATGTATATTTGCTGCAAGTTAAAATGTGCACTAATTACGACCAAAACGGGTTTCTAGGTTCTACACTGGAACACTGTGATAAGGTGGTCCGATTTGGACCATATAAGATTTCAGCCTCTGGTTGGTCATAAAATATGACCAATAATATCAACATTAATAATAATATTAGAAATAATTATGACTCCTAATTATTTCCAATACAAAATTTGGTCATGTTCTGACAATTTTTATCTTTAGATAGTAAGCGTTCCCCTTTCTATCTGAGCCAAGAAATTTTTTACCTTGAGCTTTGGCCCCCGAGGGGTTGACCCACTAACCCCATCTTTGAACCTAGCCATTGCATTTTCCCAAAGGTCATGTGTACTAGTTTTGGGGACGCTGTGACATGTGGTTTGTTCGCCAGCGTGTCCCAGACCGACAGACAGACGGACAGACATGACGGGAACATAAACATAGGCTCGGGCTAAAAAATTAAGGATGCATTTTTGAAGTGCCGCGAATTAGAATATTGTGTTGCTTCTTTGGACTTACATAGGGTCCCCAGGAGTGAGTTGCTGAAAGCCAATACTGATCTTCTAGTTGAGCTTGCCCATTATCCTGTTGAAAAATGACATGCTTACTCAGGAACGCAGAGCACAATCTTGTGGTAAGGACTACACCATTTCCTTTAGGTTTGACTTTTGCTCCTTTTCCTTGTTCAACGACCACCGCAAAGCAGAACAGTACGAACACATAAAAAATTGTACCCATTGTTGAATAGCGACTTGCGACTTGCTGTGTTGCACTCTCACAAGTAAGTTTTTTAAATGAGCTAGACTAGAGAAGGTTTAAAAAACAAGAGATCTTTTTAAAACAAAAGTTTAACCAATCTGGGAGGTCGAAAAACAACTTTATGAAAAGTGTCAAAATGTGCTGAAGTGAGACTTTAAACCCCCTTCTTGTTTTTATTAATAATTTAAAAAAATTTCCTACAATTAAATTCTACAATTATGTTTAATATACTCGTGCAGACGAGTAAAGAATAGTAAATCTTTTGCAATTTTGTAGGACCCTCTCTGCAATTACTAGATGTGTTTCTGATTAAGAAATGTGATTTAGATTGCGATGAAGTATTGCACCTGATATACGTTCTTTTTCAAATTTCTAATAAATCAAAAAGACGTTTGTTCGCGAATTTAATTTACATACTTTATTGATTGGTCGAATAAAATGTTGATGCTTGAAATATTTATGTTGAATTGTAATTGAAAACAATTGCATAAAAAATCAAATTACCAGTATCATAACTACATACTTAAATTAATTTATTTAATATTACAGACTTTATTATTCTGCCCAAAATTCCATCAAATGATACCCTTTTAAGCAATCTATAGTGGTCTCTGTAGAGCTGCAATTAATTTTACCAAGAAATATTACTGCTTTCAATTAAATTGTAATTTATGATAAACCGGGTAAATCTCAATCAATTATTTGACAAACTATACAATAAAAAAGTATATAAAATACCTAGGTAATTTTTAACTAAAATTTCAATGTAATCAACTGAATATCTAGTGTACATTAGGCAGTCATTTTTTGCAGCGGGGGTGTAGTTTTCAAGTAAAAAAATATTAGGGATTGGCTCAGCCTTCCATAAAATCCTCCTCGGATTCCCTCTATATGTTTTTCTAGACAATTGTTTTCGTTGTGACGAAGTTGGACTTTTTCTTCGTTAGAGTCTGCAACACAGAAACACGTCAATTTTATTTTTGTCTACCATTTTACTGCAATAATTAATTTTTTATGTACAACTTAGTTTATTAAAAAATATTCAGAATCAAATAAGAACCTTTTGTTGCCTCCTTGGTCTGGGGATTGCTTGATTTAATACGATTACCTTACTTCATACTTCACAATGTAATCCAAAGACTTCACTTCCAAAGACATATGTTAAAACATGTTCAGCAGGCGGTCTAAATGAAAAAAAAATTAAATTAAAATAATTAAATTTTCTAATTTTCAATTTAAGACGTGAGTACTTGCCTCAACGCTTTGGTGTCTTCTCCCGTCGCCGGTTAGTTTGTTTTACCGCTGGATTCTCAATACTGAAGCGAAGTCATTGGTTACTGTAATTTTCACTTGTTCTAACACAGTCACTCAACAGGCAACTATCGTTATTTTGAGTCCATATAATTTTTACTTTGCTCTATGCCTTCCGCCCAGTGTTCTCTTTTGTGACAGGGGTCAGCATGAAAAAGTTCAAATTTTATTAAACATCCTAGTATGATGGTAACCCCAACATCTACAGCCTCTTGGATTCGTAAAAAAAAATCGACATAAATTAGCAGAAAAATCTAGGTTCTGTTGATTTTTTGTTAGCAAAATGAACACAACAATTAACTGGTTGCAAAAATGGAAAACTTACAGTGGTTACTTCTCTGTAATACTTATCTCTGGTATTTGTCTTTACCTCAAGATCCCGACTGGTCATCACTACATCCAATATTAATAAGTTTGACAGTTAAAGTTTCTACTAATTATTTATACAAACAATCAATTAAATATATCAAATAGAGTTTCACGCAAAGAATTGTAGTATTGCAGTATTAAATTGTGCTGCAGGTGCTGCTCATATCCCTTACTACATCCCCAGTAATACTTCTAGCTCTGTTTTCTCCTACTTCACTCCTCAAATCACAAGATCACGGAATGGAGCAATTCAACGAATCAACGACATCTACCCCAAGTTTTTAAAACTAATAAAACTGAGTTATGTTTGGGAAATTATGTATTTAAAAAACCTATCTTGACTTTAGCAAATGAACATTATTAGAAACAATTATCAAATTTTAAGAATTAATATACATTTCATGACATATATTGAAAGGACCAAAGCGTAAAGAATCATTACTATATAAATCCTAAACACAAAAGTTTAGGCAGGCTTAGCAAGAATATAATTGTATAGCTGCATAGAACCTAAAATGAATTGTTTAGTAAGATCAACATTTACCGTCTTACTTCTTAGGTTGACGCGTATAGTGCAATCCAAGGGTAAAGTTGAACTTGTTAATAGTAGATCCCTAAAATGCCTTTAGAAAAATGGCAGCAGCATTTCTCTAAGTTGTGTGAGAGGCACCCGGTTCTGACTAAAATGAATTTGAAATTTGAATTTGAATGAAATCTGGAAGCTTCTCAGTTTGGCAAATATGCAAACCTTTCAGATTTTATGATATGGTAGCGGCTCCAATCCTTAATCCTAGCCTAAGCAAGCATTTCAACCAATTGGAGTCGAAGAATGAGCCTACTAAATAACAATTATCGTCCGACTTCCCTTCTGAATACGGTTACCAAAATATTTACTTGAATAAATGATTTAACCATTTTTACAAACCGACTTTTCTGCTGAACTCGACCGCACAACAAGAATTAAGTGATCCAAGCAATCTTCGAATCAAGAAAGTCCATTAGGTTAGGTTTAGTTTTCAATATAATATTTCAATTGTATGTACATATAAGTAACGATATTGTAAGCTAAGCTCACCTCTTGTTTTTTTTTTATTGATTTTTGTTACTTAAGCGCAAATGCCGCTCTAGCTTAAAATGCCTTCATCTTATGGTTTCAAGAAGCTAAATATTTTGACTTCAACCACCAGTACTACAGTTCAAAGGAAATATCCAAATGACAACAAAATTACAATGTTGGAAAAGCGTAGAAACATGTTAATATTTTCTAAGGTAAACCAACCTATCCGATTCAAACCAATCCGATCCAATCCAATTTTGATATCTGAAAAGCAAAATTTAATTGGTCATAAGCATTTTTTTTATACTACACTCCATTCGGTTTTATGATTAATTTATATTTATTATAATTACTAATTACTAGATACTTATTATAATTATAATGTTTTATCAAGTCTCAGTGATTAAAGCACTCACAATTCTTGTGAGATGTGGTACTTACTTAAACTTTATCCGAGAACTCCTCGCTCCAATTAAGGTTTCTTGTATTTTGCAACGTCTTTTTTATTTTTTTGAAACGCCAGTGTTAAAATACTTCTTAAATGTGTAACATCAATCAGAACAATTTTTGATTTGTGACTCCAATCTAACCCGCTAAGACAAAGATCAAAATTTTTACATTGAGATCTTGTTATGCATGATGGCAAAGTTGTGTTATTTCAACTTCAGACTTCAATAATTTTATTGTAATCATACACTCATCTCAAGTTTTCATGTCCTGAGGTGGCCTAAAATTAAAAAAAAATGAAAATTATACAGTTTTCATTCATGTTGTTGCGGCAACTTACATCACTGGGTTACTCAGCGTCGCTGACTTCTTCAAGACACAAGAGCAGAAAGTCTTGTGTGCAAACGTTTGTGTTCTCTTAAATTTGATTCCTTTATCTTGTTTGTTATTTTTGCTTTAATATAATTTATATTTAAAATTGTACACTTGTAGTTAAACAATTGATAACGATAGATAAGTTTCATCTTGTGTCTTTATCCAGGGATAGGCCTTCAGGATTATTAATAGTTTAGCAGCCAGTAGTAATCATAGTATCACATCTATGTAGATTACTAGTTTTACAAGTCTTACCAGTTAGTAAAACTTACGATAGTTGGTACTGGTGCGATAAACCACTGTTCTCACCAATAGGTTACTACAATTAATTTGATTGTAACCTAAGCCTAAACCTAACCTAAATTGCAACCACTTACACCAGTATCACACACTTTTTGCCAAAAAATTTTTGGAATAAAACTTGTAAAAAATTATCATCGGACAAAAAACATCTAGATACCTATAGTACAATATAGCGATTCCTACACTTGTTAGATTCCAGTGCAACATTGCTCACTGTCTCTCCCTCGCGTAAAGTCGATTCCAATTGCTGCAACTCGGCACTTCCCCACCTCAAATCAAAATATCACTGAAATAAACACCTCTGAAAACAGGCATCTCTCTCTAATAAGTTAAACTAACTGTTGCAGATTCTAAAAAATTCTGAAAAACTAACATTTTGAAACTCAACCGAGAATCGACTTACGTTTTTCTTCCACTTATACTATACTAGACCAGTTATTGGGTGAAATAATTTTCAATAATTGTAAACTAACATATGTTAAAATTAACTTATGTTCACTAAAACGAAATGCAGAGTATAAGTTTATTTCTAGATTTTAGCTATTTCTAAAGTAGAACTTTATTGTGATTACTAGCAAGTACACATTTTTCACTACTCTGGCTTAAGTTCTAAAAAACATCAGCTCTGAAAAAGTCTTGTCAAAACTGACGGTGAAAATTTCTGCAAAACGATTTGATTGCTTTTAGTAAAATTTCCAGCAACCGCTTGCTTGATTAGAATTATAAAAATTTTGAAAATCATTGTAACTATTTTAGCTTTTTTTAGTCGTTAGCCTCTATTTTAGGACCTTTTATTTTAGCGCATTTATTAAATCCTTTTTAGTTCCTATTACCTGCTTCCAAATTACTCGTAATTAAGTTAATAATTAAGTCACTATTTCCTTTGTAGGTTGACTAAGTCTGGTTTTATGCTCTAAAAAAATCCAACAAGTCTAAAAATTGGCAGTTGCGCTAACCATTAGTGCTGACACCAAGTACAACGCAAAGGCGACGGAATGGATTTCAGTTTACTAAATTAAAATGTTACCTTTCGGAGAAATTCCTTTGCAGTTGAATTACTCCCCACCTTTGGTAATTTGTTTACAGTGAAATTCTATATAGACTAGCTACATAAGAAATTCAATAAAATGTATATCTGTTTCACATAACGTGTGAACTCGAAATAGTATGTCGTACAGTATGGTTCATAGTATGGAGACTGGGTCTTGTTTCGCACTGGGGCACGATGCGGTCAATTAAATACTATCCAATATATTGACCCATAACTTTTATTTGCAGCTAAAAATTGTTGTGCACAGTTGTTTTTCCAAACAACATCGGTCCACCAACTGTTGTTGACATTTTGCGCAGTTGTGAACATTAAGACCAAGGAAACTAAAAAACGATCGAGTGTTACTGCGTATAACAAATGGAAAGATAAACTAACGTTAATACTGTTATTTTGAAATTACACGTTACTATTATTACCCAAAATATTTTGAAATTTATTTAACCGAAACTAAACCAATACACCTTTTACTTCAATACAATACACTAACTGAAACTACAAAACTACACCTCCACCTAACCAAAACCCAATTGTTTTACTGAAGCTTTAAGCTTTCTTATAAATATTTCAGGTTACACTTGATAGCAAGCATCAGGCAAACCTTCCATATTAGAAAAGCTAAGGTATTCATATCCTCCAGCAGAAATTTTCTTGGAAATTGGTAATTCTTGGGGCCTCAAAATTGAGAGTATTTGTTAGGTAGAAACTAT
Organism: Bilobella braunerae; assembly: GCA_034694865.1. Taxonomy (NCBI): domain Eukaryota; kingdom Metazoa; phylum Arthropoda; class Collembola; order Poduromorpha; family Neanuridae; genus Bilobella; species Bilobella braunerae. The sequence continues at coordinate 1,716 of JAQFYP010000607.1, read as the reverse complement.
CTGTTTACTGTTGTGATCATTGAGAAAAAGGTGAATAAAGTGAATAAAGAAAAGTGTGGGATTGGACATCATGATTCAAGGTGCATTTTCTTATAATTGTCTGGAATAAAGAGACTAAAGTAAATGTCTTGTGAACGCTGCAACCTAACTTTTAAACTTATAAAATCCGCACCAAACTACCCGCAAGTATTCTATTTTTTTTTTGGTTAAGACAAGTCTGTCTTGAAGAAGACTATATTTTGGTAAGTAAGGTTAATTTTTAGGTTAGGTTTTCGGCCGAATTTCAATGTGTACCCTCGATCGTCAAATACAACCTAAATGTTAGAATGTTAAAATGTTTGTTTATTTTTCTTAGAAATGGATTTTGAAAACAACATATGAAGAGAAATGCTATTATGGCTACGTTTTGCCATCATATTCAGGACCAGAGATGATGTAAATGTGGTACGAAAACTATAGTGATATAGTAGTATTATAAAAGATAATAAGAAAAAAAGCAGTAAGATCTGTGTTGTCCCGCAATAGCTTGAAAAGAAGTAATTTAGTGCTCGATTTCTAAAGTGAAGCCACGATGTTCCTTATGATGCTTTGTAAACTACATTTTGCAGAAATCTACACACAACGACCTAACATGAGCTTTTAATTAGAAAACATATTTGGTGTTCACACTGATAAAATTTGTATAGTGTTGAATACATCCAATAAATTGTTATTACTGTTTTGTTTACACAAGCTATGAAATAAACACGGAAGAACGGGGAAGCGAAATGCCAGCACTGCAATTGTATACAAATTGACCTTCTGCTTCTCAATATGGAACGGCTAGTATTTATGCACAGTATGCCAACCTGGCCAAAGACATCCCAAGGACCCAGCAGTAGCGATTGATACTCAGTCGCAAGAAGTTTTTGACGCAGAAAAATTAATTTGGGTTCCAATTTTGATAACCAAAGCGTATCCTGTCTCAAAAATAGCCATCATTCTTCTTGATAGAACTTTGGGCAATTTTCCAAAAATTTTGCAAAGCCCTGTTAACAAAAAAACTTTAGAAAAAGGTCCGCCTAATCACCCAACAGTGTTGAATCGAGTACGAAATTGGTGGAAATCATTGAAATGAAGACTGCGTTTATCCTTCACTCATCCCGAGGCAAATCAGTTATTTACAAAATAATCAAATTCCTATTTTCAACTTTTCAAAATTTTCAAGTGCCATATTGTGTCACAATGACATTATTTTTCAATAAAATATAAAAAAATTTTTAATAATATTATTTTTGTAAAAGTGAGCTCACTGCCTTCCCTATAAATAGAATTACCGTTTTTTTCTTCTCTCTCAAATAATTTGTTTTGTTCCAAAAAGCAAAAATTGCCTTGAATTAATTAGATTCATTCAAAATATAAAAATACACTGTAATAAAACTGTGTATTTGGGATACCATTTTCAAACTTGAAATAAAATATTAGATCATAGTTAATTGGCAAAGCTTAAATATTGAATATCACTTGATATTGTCACGGCGCGTATCCGACGCCGCCGTGAACTCCGAAACGTCGAATGAACCGTGGGTGATGCGCTCAATTGGTAGAGTGGACACGCCGACTTGCTTGGCAATGAACGCTGGACAAGGCACGACGTATAACAAGTGCAAATAACTTTATTTGCACGACTCTAATGCTAGGGATAACAATGTGGGTGGGGTCAACAAAGGTCAACGG
>JAQFYP010000606.1:0-21451 GCA_034694865.1 Bilobella braunerae | reverse complement strand
CTAAAATAATTGTTTTGAAATAAGAACTTTTCCCTTAAATTGCCACAGTAGTATTTCATACGGTCATTGCCGCCCAAAGGCTCGTAGACCATTGTCCTAACTTGTGTAGTTGCCCAGATCGGATGCCGGCAGCACCACAGGAAAAAAGTTGGCGTGGCTGTGGTGAGTGCATGCCTGAAAGTTTCCAGTCGTGGAGTGTGAAGGCCGGTATGCGAAAATACGGTTTTGGGCCTCTGCAGATGATCATCGGTGGTCAACCACATGTCCACTGTACAGCAGAAAGCATTATGCCTCACTTTACATAACTAACTTTTCAGTTAACTCACAGGTCAAGACCATCATTCTCTTCTCACTAGCACAAGTTAGGTACCTAGTCAACGCCGGGTAACAAAACTATCTGGCACGATTAGGCAGAGCTTACTGACCAGTCATGTCAACGGCCCGTAGTCCGGGGGTTAGGAGAATTCTGTTACCTTGAACAGGTGCCTGGTTTGATACCCGGCACAAGCAACAAAAGTAAAACTTGTGTGGCAGCACGGATTGGAAACCTAGGAAGTTGCATTCATGGAGGGGTTAACTTGTGAATGATCGTATGCTGGAGTTCAGCCTTTCCTGTACAGAGGTTTCCCGTTGCCCAAGCCCACGATCATTGCCCAAATGAACCTCCTACGTCGCCATCTTCAGAATTACCGAGTCAATTGACAAGCTGATAACACCCGCTTCCGCTTACAAGCACGAGAAAGTTAACAACTCAAAGATAAATGCACCGTGCAAATTTCAAGTAGCAGAGGTAAAACGTCAATGCTACGCTTTTATTCAACTTCATACTCAAAACAAAATTTAAACGACCTAAAATAATTAATGCAGTTATGATTTAACTTGTCTGCGCACTAGCATCAGCAAGAGAAAAATAATTTAATCCGGAGAAATTTCAAACAATTTTTGTTTAGCACATAATTTTACAATCGCACAATACGGTGCACAAAAAATATTTCTATTTTATTTTTGTAAGCAAGTACTCTTTATTAGAATATTTTGTAAGTTCTTGAGGACGTAGAGCGGCCTTTGTCACCCGCAAGCTGTCTTATATCCTTCAGGATACAGTACAATGGTTCAGAATTTGATTGCAAAATTAACATCTAAATGTCCCTTGAGCCACTAGACTCTCGTGTCAAAACCTAGATTTTTAGTCAGAATATTACTGCGGTTTTTTGCACGTTTAATGAATAGATGTTGCTAGTAGGTGTGAGAGGTTAAGGGTTTTGCGGGTTGAAGAGTCAGGGAAGAAATAATACACTGGAAAGTAACAAATTTAAGAACCACGAGAGAGTTTTCAGTTGAGTGAGTATTATGTTTGTACTAGTAGTGTGTAAGAAAGAGGGTACGCGAGTACCGAAACAAAAACGAAACAATTCAGAACAATTGAACTACTCAAGTACATTTACATTTATATAAAATTTGCAACCAGAATCGAGTATCCGTGGATTAGGGAACCCTTTAGGGGTCCTACAAAACTAAGAAAACTTTAGTAAGATGACATTGAAGTGGTGTTACAATTATTAAATTACTTGTTCGTTACTCATGAATAGTTGCTAAAAATGTATTATTAATTAATTTTTCCTACGTTACCTTAGTTCGTTACCTTATCCAAATATCATACCAAGAGTTTATCGTTAAAATGAGTGCATAAAATCGCGGATACGAATTTAACCACAATCAGCTGTGATTTGTTTAACATCTACTCTTACAAAGATATATTTTTACAATTATAATTAGCGTAGAATAAAATCATATTGTATAGGTAATTCAGCAATGGATAAACAACATTCTGGTTTTTGTTCATTTTCTCAAGTAAATGAATAAACTGTAACTTTTCAAATTAAATAGTAATGTACCATTGCTTTTTTTACAGAAAAAAAACCAAATGGATTCCGAAATCAAAAGAGGTAGTTTTCGATTACTAATCCCAGAAGACGGCGTTGTTATTCATCAGAGCCATTCGGAAGACAAAGTACCTGTCCATGATGCTTCAAAGTTAAAATTAAACATTCAGATTCCACAAGTTGTTTGTTTGAATGCTTCAGAATCCGCGTCACATTGTGATTTTAAAAAAAAACGTAGCGTTCAAACCCGCAAACGTAGAAGTGATAGAAATCGCCTTCTAGATTCTAATAATGAAATATTGGGCAGTACTACACTGTTCCCCTTGCCACCTCTTACTGCCACCATAGATCTTCTCGACGTCAAGTTCTGTAGTTTTCAAAATAGAAAGTACTGTTCTAATTGCTATTCTAAGATATCTGACGGAGGTTTGGATCGTAAAGGAAAACGGTTTGCGGATATACTATGCGACAAAAGAACGAGATCAGGAAAGGGTAAAGCAACAATAATACAAAAAATTCTATGTTTTTCTTAATTGTTAATTTAACCAAAACAATTATTGAAGGTTTAGGATTTGGCGTTACTGTTTTAGAAGCGTTGGACGTAATATTCGAGTTAAATCGGAAGTCTTTCCTTTCCCAAATTATTCTAGATGAAGTGGAGTATTTAATGTGCTTCAAGTGCTGCAGTATGTTGTCAAAACTTTTCCAATTATATCTTCAATTTACCGGTTGTGCAAAACATTCCTCTTATATAAAGGTAAGCATACGAGTTTTACTTTACTCCGAATTAGGTAAATGTGTACTTGTCATCATTAATATTTGTAGGCAATAATCAAACACAACAAAACGCTCGTTAATCGACTTAAAAAAGAGAAACTGCAAAACGCAAGCCAAACAAATTTTGAGGTAGACGCTGAGACAAACCCGCCGCTTAAGTGTGAAGTTAGTTTCCTGGAAGAAGATGATTCGTATGTTCCATCCAGTGATTATCGTGGTAAGTTACTGTGCACTGTGTTACTTACTGTGTATCTTTCTGCATCTAAGATTATCAGATTGTTTTACAGACATTTCTAACCGCCGCCAACTAAAAAAACGCAAGTACGCTTTACAAAAAGACGAGAACTGCGACTCAAAATTTGCGGAAGTATGGCCTGTTTCAATAAAAAAAGGTCGAGGACGCCCTAGGAAATGTGACCCACACCAGAGCAGCTATCATACCAACACGAAGGTTTCAGTTAGCACGTTTAAATCAAAACTACCGCTTGATCAAATTTAAATAATGCCCTTTTAATTTAATTGACTAATTGACTTATTTTATCGTAAGGCACCGTCAACACAGAAACACGATCGTCGGAAAGAAAAAGATCGACGCCTAAGTTACAAGTGTGACGAATGTTACGCATTGTTTTCAAGACCTTGTAGACTTCAGAGACATAGAAATGTACATTCTAGAAGAAAATACATTTGCAAAAATTGTAACGCTGGATTCAAATTTTTAATTTATCTCGAACGCCATGAAGCAGTACAACACAAAATCGCTCAAAAGAAATGCAATAGAACTGAAGTACTTGATAAACCACTGAAACGTACGGGAACAAACCCCATAATTAGCGTAACCAGTTTGAGGTCAAGTCGTTCGGAACAGCGTCGAGCTCACGTCTGTCGAGATTGTGGCCTAGTTTTTACGACTTCTGCCGGTCTACGTAGACATTTTGCACTTCACAAAGGGTGTTCAAACATCTGCAACGTCCCTGGTTGTACTGCAGATTTTGTATCCATAAACCTTTTAAATCGACACAAAATGAAGGCACACAACATGGAAACCACTAAAATTTTTCAGCAAAGCAAAGTTTCAAGGTTATCAAGGCTGCAAAGACGCTTTCTTCGCAAGAACAACGTTTACACTCGTCTTTATGATGGAAAACGTTCAAAGAAGTATCAGTGTCCTCAATGCCCTCAAATGTTCCACCGGATAGACAACGTTACGCGACATGTCGTAGTCCACGCAGTTAGTAAACATATCTGCAAAAATTGTGAAGCTGGATTTGTCACGGTAAAATCACTATCGCAAATTTTTTAGAAATTTGAAAAAAAATATTTCCTATTTTATCTACAGCTGAAAAAATTGCAAGAACACATTAAAATGACCCATGAAGTCCAAGACTCCACAATAATAAAGCAAGAGGCAGGATCCTTGAGAATCAGAGTTCGAAGAAACTGTCCAGAAAGTGGATGCACTTATAGTTTTACTCGGACAAATCACTTAAAACAACATCTTCAATCTAAACACAAAATTATGGAGCCAACAGTGCCTTTAGATGAACCCCGAACTTGTCCAGTTTGCAATTTAGTTTTTAGGTCTCAAGGCCGGCTGGATTTGCATCTTCAAAGACATAGGCCCCTTGTCCGGGAAAACAATTACAAATGTGATATTTGTGGCAAAAAGTATCGGGATGCCAATAACTTGCGGAATCATAAGGTAGCGTGATACTGTAATACTATTATTTGAAAGCAACTTTGAAATAACAGAAAAATATACATATGACTCAGCCTGACCTAATTTGTATTGTTGTATCTAAACATGATCTTTGTAACTATCAGGCTTGTCATGGGCTCTCGAAACCCTTCATATGTGATAAGTGTGGGTTTGCAACTAAAAGATCATATCAGCTTACAAGGCATATCGAAATGGTTCATGTTGGAACGCGGAGTCATTCTTGCAAGGAGTGTGAAGTGAGTCAAACAATACACTATTTGGTATTTAAAATTTCTAATACTATTGTTTGTATTTTTCCAGTTGTCTTTCAAAAAGAAACAGCATTTGCTGGATCATATAATGACACATAAGGCCTTAGAATATAGGCCATATGCATGTACAAGTGAAGGATGCACAAAAGCTTACAGGTGAGACAACCAATTCCAGGTTTTGTATTACTGAATTAAAACTCAACCATACGACCGTGATTGATTGACGGTGAATATGTTTTACTAAATTATTTTAAAACTCGATTACAGGTCAAAGAGAAATTTACGTCAGCATCTAGAAGCTCATGCAAACTGTAAATTTCAATGTGAAACTTGCGGCAGAATATTTACAAGAAAGGTTAGTCAGAAATCTGAATTCTACTGAACAAATCAAAAATTTATTTGATTAATAGGACAACTTAAAAGTGCACGTTGACACGGTACACTTGGGTAAACCTGGTCGAACTCAAAAAGAAAAAGTAAAAGTTGACGGCGGGACAGCCGAGGCGAAGAGAATACGAAAGCGAAAAAAACCCACGGGGCTTTCAGCAGGAGTGGTAGGTCAGGACATTGAAATTATGTCAAGCCAAGGAGGGCCGCAACATGAGCTTGGCCAAGAAGCGGGACAGAACCACCAAGTGATGATTGTGGAAGAAGCAAACATTCACCACCTCCAACATCATCCACAGTTTCAGCTTCTAACAGACGCTCAAATTATTCAGCAAGGCTCCATCGCAAGTCAGAACCTTGTAACAATTCCAAATCCGTTCGGCGAGTTTTTCTACACGCTTTGAAAATTACTGAATTGTTAAAAGAAATTTCAAATAATTTTTGAAACATATTTTCGAATGAATCTCACTCCTTATTACAATTGTAAAGTTATTGCTGAGAATAATTGAAGTTTAAGTGATTAAATTTATTACAAATTAAACTATAAAAAAAATAAAAGTTTTTTTTTTACATCTTCGCCTAATTTGCTCTTGATTTTAATTTTGACAAAAGTGTAATGGAATGACCCTTTGCCCAACTGTGTTGCATCTTGCGCGTGCGAAATGTCAAAAACAATAACATTATTTATTTTCTAAACAAAAAAACATAACAAGTAAGCACAAAGTCAAGTCTATATTTAAAACCAGCTAAATAAAATTATAGTTAATGTGGATAAATTTATTTGTATGCGGTAAGGCCTTCTTGACAGATGTGAGCTACTAGATCGTTAGTGGAGATTTGACAGTGAGCAGCTGCTTCATTTATTTTAGTATCTGGATATAAATCGATAAGATTCTTGGATTGATTTGTTTAACCTTTGCTGTTTATTGGTGTCGTTTTGTATAATTTGCAGAGGATATATCATGGAAATGGAAGAGTTGGACGAGATACCTCTGCCACCGATGCCAAGGCCATCGACACCTTTGCCTCCTCCAAAATCAACGTTGCAGGAGGTTGTGGAAAGGGAGTCAAGTATGCGGGATCAGGGAGTAGATCAATCACTGCAAGACCAGCCGGATTCTCTTTTAGAACATTTGGAGCAATTATCACGGCCGCCGCAAGCCGAATCTCCGCCGCCTCCGCCACAGTTAGAGGCCCCACCGCCGCATTTGGCGAATAATTTTGCTGAGAACCGGAGTCCGGAACCATTCATGTTGCAGTCAAATTGTGCCAACTGCTCAGTACCGCTGTCAGTAGATGACTTTGTGGCTGCTTTCACGCTTCCTGGAAAAATGGAGCAGCGGAGTGTTTACCAAATGATTGAGCTCATTTTCAAAGGTCATGAACCAATAGATGATCACCCAAACATATTTAAATTCTGTTCCTCTTGTGGATCAATGTTTGACAAGATTTTGAATTCCTACATGGACTTCATTTGCGCGACTTCAATGGGATCTTACATTTATAACATTCGTCAAGGTATCAAGTGTGAAGCTATGGATGACTCTATAGACGAACGGGAAGTTGACATGTCGCTCTTCGAAGGCTTGTCAATTACACTTAACGAAGGGCCCGCTCTTAAGGAAGAGGGTCAAACGCCTGCTTCGTCCAGAGCCCGAAGAGGAATGCGAACGTCCTCACGAATTAGAAGACGGACGCAGCGCTATAAGCATGCATTACCTAAAAAGAGAAAGCAAAAGAAAGTTGTAGCTGAGCCGCGGAAAAAGAAGACAAGCGCGACTCCAATTGAAAATCCAATCAATCAAGATCCTCCTGCACCAATGAAGGAAGGAGACGATGAACAAAACTCGATGTCTGTCGATCAACTTGCAAGTTCCGAGGAGGAGTCTGAAGAACCATCGCCACCACCGACGCCACCTCGACTGCGGCGAAAATATACAAAAAATTCTCCGTACAGAAAAATAAGAGGGGTAAAAACTAATAACTATATGATTAAAATTAGTAGATTGAAAGGATTGAAATAAGGCAAATTTATTATTATATATAAAAATTAGAAATACATAAATCTAACATACAATAATTATATAATACAATTTATCAATTGTACATATTTTGCAATTTCAAATTTTGAAATGTGGGCATTGCTGTTATAATTTGAAATATTTTGAAATATTAAATTATCGTATTAATTTGCAGATTTGCAAAGTTTGCAAGATGAAACTTCCTACGGGTACCACAATGTCTCAACACTTACAAACGCACTTTGAATATCCCTACACATGCGGTGACTGTGGGATGAAATTTCGAGTACGATCAAGTTACAACAGTCATGTTAATCTCAAAGCGCACCGAACCAATAACATTAGCAACAAACGTGAACTTGATGTAATTTTATTTATTTATTAATTAATTCAAATTAACTTTGTTGAGGATAATAACTAAGAGATTTGTTTTTAGCTTACTAAACGCAAATCGCCTCTACCTCCAGAGTATTCAGAGCAATTGAAAGCTCTCTTGGTTATCACTGACTTCAAATGCGATGTTCCTACTTGCGCCGAAAGTGGGCTATCATTTTTCAGTTGGAAGGAGTGGGTAATTCATCAAGAGGTAAACCACGCAGTGAGCACTGGTTATACAAACGCCGAGAGTATGCCGGATGATCAAAAACCAAAATCGGGCTGCCTTCGACCGTGCTCTCAATGCGGAAAAAAGTTTAAAAATAATGAAAGCATGATTGTCCACTTAAAGTGTATTCACCTCAAATTGCGACCCTTCTGCTGTGAAATTTGTGGCAAAACTTCCAGCACCAAAGCCAGTGCCCAAAGTCACCGCCGAATCCATGACGAAAAAAATAGTTCTGATGAGTCGCAAAAGCAAAATTATCTTTGCACTTTGTGTGGAAGTACATTTAAAGTCAAAAGTAAGTCGGGATTAATTGTTTTTCAAAACAAACCTGCTAAATTTAAAATGAATAAATGCTTTTCTTATTGCGTAACGCAGCCTCCCTAGATGTTCATGAGAAGACGCACCTCAACCTTGTAGTAATGAAGTACGAGTGCGAAGTTTGTCATCAAAAGTTTATCACGCCATCTCGGTTGCGCGGTCACTTTGCTACGGCTCACTCTGAAGAGAGACCCTTCAGTTGCGATCAGTGCGACCAAACGTTCAAGGTTAAGCGTACTCTTGATCGACATCACCTTCGTCAACATGTTAAGAAATTTGCGCGGGACGATGTCTGCGAACTTTGCGGCAAAGGCTTTAGGAACAAAACCCATCTCAAAGAGCATCTCATGTCTGTTCATAAATTAGGAAAAGAACAAGCCAGAATTTCTGCCAAAATCAAACCAGCAACAGTATTTCGCATTCTGCCGGACGGCACGCATGTGTATCCAGAGAAAATTGTCAAACCCAAAACTTGCGGTATCTGTAACCGTACGTACGTACGAAGAGAGCAGCTTTTCACGCATTTGATTTCAGTGCACGGAAAGTCAGAGGAAGAGGCAAAGGATATAACGGGACTTGAATCAAAGCGGAATCTACTTCCGGGCGGTGGCTCTACGAGAAAAAAACGAGGAATCGAACAACAGCAACAGCAGCAACACCACAACCACCATCAACCATTACAATTTTATCAACTTTAGATATATTAGAAGCCAGAACAGCAAGATGCGTTCTTAATCTTTTAACTCCTAGCTGTTGATTTACTCCTTGCTGTAAAATAGGAGCTTTGAATTCTGAATTATGTCGTTGTTTCAGTCTGACTTTCAGTTACAAACCTATTATAAGTAAATTGGTGTGTTCTAGACATAGATTTTGTTACATTGCAACGTTTTAGAAGTCATTGTTGTTTTTACCTTAATTTATTTAGTAATGAAGTATTTCGTCTAAGAATAAAAACCTTTTGGCAAAGCACTGCATTGAAACCAAAAGAAATGGTGTTATCCTTTCTTTTCATCAATAAATTAACAAATTTTGAAAAGTTAGGTTAGGTTGTATTTAGGTTGGTGCGCACCATAATCGCATCCAACGCACCAAAACGCACCAAAAATTTCTAAATCTTGAAAAGTTACACATTTTTAAAGCATTTTTTGATTTAGTTTTTAAAGTTTGAATAAAGCGTCTTCCTTTCACTTTATTCCGACCCATGAAGATAGTTTTTTCTATTAAATCATTTATAATTGGAGGTTTTCTATTTACGACCAAGGAGAGTGAGAGAGTTTCCAGTTCTTGAAAAGTTCACAGCTTAGGGTTAGGTTTAGGTTAGGTACAGAAATCAAATGAAATTCTCAGAGTCGTTTTTGGAGCCAATCTTTGTCACATGATAAACGATGCTTTGGCTTCTTTCTAGGCGTCTCCTCTTTTTAAACTTCAGTAAAATACCATCGGAGTCCTCTTTATAGTTTGGCACAAATGGGCATTTGCAAACCTGAATTAACATATAACCATGCAAGAAATGTTGTTAAAACCAATGTGTTGTAGGTTACCATTGTGATTTGTAACCTAAATCTAAATAAATTTTAGAAAACGTATAGCTAAATATTGGCAATTTTATAATCTATCATTTGTGGCCAAACTACTTAATTAGATCGTTTGAAACAGTATCGTACCATGCCTTCCTCAATTTTCACGTTCTAACTTCACTAACAGTTTATCTGTGCATAAGAATTAACCACGTTGCTAGTTTGTGGAATTTAGAAACAATTTTTAGCTGAAACTAATTTATGTGGCAAAAATTATTAAGGATGCGGAAGAATATAAGTAAATGGGTATACTTTTTCAACTTACAATTTTTCTAACTTAAAATTAGTGATATATTTTACAAAGGTAGTGCAATTTAGGCTTACATTATTGTTGAAATAATTGTTTGCCAAGTTTCAATACAAAGGAAAATAAATTTTTTGTGAAAGATTGCGAAAGTTTGAAAACTGCAAATATATTAAATATTATTATATTAGTTTATTTAGTTTTAAACATTGATCTTGAATGTATCAATTTTTGTATATTTAACACATTTGAACAATTACGTGGCCTTGCATGGCACATAATATTGTTCTTGTTCTGTTAGCAGAGCTCAAAATAGGTTTGCTCATTTATGGTTGAAAGCCGGAGTATTAAGAACTCTTGGAAGGACCAGGCTAATATTCTATTTCCCAATTCAAGAAGGAGTCCTCAAATTCAAAACATTACAGTGACATAGTATAAGTGTAGGGTTCCTAGTTATAATTTGCTTAGTTAAACAATTTACCTAAACCTAAATATACAATTAAGTGGCTATAAATACTTTTCTGAAATCTAAGAATTTTGAAGTGGTTCTGAATTCAGAACTTTTACATATGGCCACTTCTTTGCCACCACCAATGGACTACGTCTGTATCAACTGCTCAGAGCCTGGAGCAGTAGGTGAGATCCACATCTACTCTGCTGACAATGAGTTTGAAAGGAGCCTGACCATCCTGGAGGCTTTGGGGGAAATTTTTACATCCGGGAACCTCGCCGTGGCCCACGAGGCAAAGGTCACGGTATTCATGTGCTCCAAATGTGCAGAGGCAATCAGCTACATGTATCAGTACTACAACAATCTTCTCCAGCTCTCACTATCGTCGGCCTACATTTGCAAACTCATCTCTCAAATCGACACTTGGCACCACCAGCAGCAGGAGGAGGGAGGTGGAGAGTTTGGCCAGGCACACCCTCCTAATAATGACACGGAGTTTTTAGGATTTACAGAAGGAGTCGAGAACGATGAAAGCTATGACTTTCCTCCGCTGGAAACGGCGGAGGAAACCACTGTATATGCCGATCCAGGTATGTAGTCTTTACGCGTTGACTGAAACCTTTGTTACTTTGCTTGTTCTTACTTTCCTTTTATGTTAGCTATAATGGAAGAGGTGGTAACAACAAAGCGTAAAGTTGGAAGGCCAAGAACGCGTCCATATATTCCAAAACTTGCCAACAAAGTGGCTAAACGAAAAGGCAGGTCGACACTTCCTAAAATTAAGAAGCCGTTTGGTTACGGAAACATCAAAGAGCGACGGCTCATCAAATGCTCATACTGTCCAGAAAAATTTCTGATGAACTTACGTCTCCACGAGCATATTTTTGCTTTCCATGAACAAAAGCCAAAGTGCCAGTGTCACAGGTATGGAATCCATTTATTTTTTCTATTAAAGTAAACAGATAATTTATTCCCGGCAACAGATGTGGATTCCAGTACTATCCCGACCTCATCAAGTTTGAAACTCACAAGTGTTTAACTGAGCAGCAACGGACGGCTCCAGATGCGGAGCAGCCGCTGATTTGTGAAGTCTGTGGAGTTCGATATGGAGGCGCGTATTTTCTATAATTAGATTGACATTTCATTATTTAATTTCATAACTGGGCAGGTGATCGGCTAATGATGTACCACATGGAGCAAGTCCATGCACAGGAAAATGTTCGCTACAAGTGTCATCAATGCAACACCAACACGGCTACTCGTCATACCCTCCACCGACACATAGAACGAGGTTGGTCAAGTTGTTTGTTTGAGTTTTGAAATTTAAGTGTGGATTTTTATTACTCCAGCTCATTCGCGTGTGAGAACCTACCTTTGCGGCTGTGGTGAGGAATTTGAACAGAAGCAGGGCCTAACAGACCACTTGCCTTGTGAGCGAATGCTCACTTGTGCAGTTTGTAAGAAGGTGTTCAGTCGAAAGGGACTCCTCTTGTCTCACCAGCGCTACAAGCATCGCCCTCCTCCGCCGCAATTCAAGTGCCCCGTGTGTGATAAGCCACATTTCTCGCAACTTAAATTTGAGCGTCATGTTAGGTAAGAAATCAAAGCTAAATGCGAAAATACTCGGAAAACAACCGTACGCCAATTTTTAGATAATAACTAAATGGAGTTTGGGGTGTAGAGCTGTGGTAATAACGCATACATCAGTTGCTCTGCCCAAAAAATTCTTTTTAATGTATTTAAGGTAATTTAATAAATTTAATACGTCTTTAGATCCCACAGTGGAAAGCCAGTGCAAGAGTGGCCCCTGTCTGAGAACGTAAAGGCTATGCCTCAAGGGCACTTTCCTTGTGAAGTATGTGGGAAGACCTACAAGTTAAAGGCATATTTGTTAGAGCATATTGACTTTGCACATTCTTCTGATCGCGAAAGTTTACGCTTGCTCCACGATTCTGTCAAGTCAATTTCGGCTACAGAGGAAGTGGAAAGTCAGGATGATGATGGATCTACTTTTATTGGCGGGGATATTGGCGGAGAAGAAGGGGAGGCAGAAGAAGGAGGTGATGTCAAGGTGGACACACTTCGCAAGTACGAATGCAGTCTCTGCATGAAAAGATATAAAACGCGAACTCATCTCGCAAATCATTACAAGACCCACACAGGAGAATACAGGTAAAAAATAATTTAGTACGCCCGAAAACAAAAGCGCGCAATGCACTTTTTCATGTTCTAAGACGAAATACTGAAAATCGAAAATTACAATTGAAAATAGATATAGATGATAGAGAACAAAACGTTTTTACAAGATTTTTGAAAATTTGTTAATTTAGGAATCTTCCTTGTCCAGTGGAAGGATGCGACCATAAAGTGCGTGGGCGTGCCAAGCTGGAGGCTCATCTTAGGATGAAGCATCCCGAGAGCATTCCGGAAGAGGAGCAATATCGTTGGCAGTGCGAGACTTGCGGGAAATTCTGTATTTCGCGGGACCACCTGCGAAAGCACACCTTCATTCACATGGACCCAGAAGAACGGGAGCGGAAGGGTCTGGGTGTCCGGAAAGTTCCATGTCCTGTAGACGGATGTGGTGCCATGGTGGCCAATCGTGGGAACTTGGAGGCTCACATTAGCTCCAAGCATCCCGAGTCGCTTCCAGAGGAAGATCGCAACAGATGGAAATGTGACGTTTGTGAGAAAACCTTCGGAGCGAAGAAAAGCTTAGACCGCCACAAAGTGAGCCACAGCGAGGCCGATCCTGACCTTACTTGCGAGACTTGCGGCCTAGGATTTAAGCGACGTTATGTCCTTAACCAGCACATGGCGAGGTATTTCAACAACACATAGAAATAAAATTAAAACTTTGTAAAAGTGTAAAGAATAAAGGTTGCAATTGGGTTGGAGTTTTCTTTTATCTAAATACTTCTGCAAAAAATAAAAAGTAAAGTTCATTTTTGTTTGCAGGAAGCACGGACAAGGTTTGTCGTCAGGAGTTGGAGACGAAGAGGATGGATCTGCAATTGTCATTATGGAGGTGGATGCTCCCGAATCCAAGGTGACTATTGGGCAAGTAGGAACAATGCGGAGGAGCACTTTGCGTATCAGTGGCGGTTCCTCCCACATGCAGGAAGCTGAGACTATTAAGGTCTGGAAGTGTCGCATATGTCACAAGTACTTCAGTGTCAACCTTTCCCAAGAAGAACACATGTCTGCACGCCATCCACAGAAGTATTGAAAATTTTGCATGTTAAAATAGTGGGCACTGTTTTGATAAATACTTTATTCATATTTATCCTAGATCTTCAGTAGTTGATATCCAGTTTGCGATCTAAATTGTACATTTTACAAATATTTATTAGTGTTAATACTTGAAAGTAAATTGGGAAATTAGTAGGATAAGAGATAGTTTGTGTTGCGTTGTATGATATACAATTCAGGACATGCGTAGTCTGATCTGTTTGAAACAGCTGATCATACAAACAAATAAATTAGAAAACACTGTTGTACATTTGTCCCGACGAGCCTTCTTGGTTTACACACACAAGTCATATTCCAGGGGCTGAAACGTGGGTAAATTATGATTCGTTTCGGCATTTGTTTTAATAGTCGATTAAGGTTTGACTGGAAACGAGATTCGGCAATACTGAAGAACAGATTGAACAGATTGAACAGATTGAACAACAGATGAAGAATCTAACCTATTTTGGTGATTTTTTTTGCGACTTTAACGCATTGAGGGAAATTGTGATTAATTTATACTTACAAAATCATTATGTTATTTTATGGAATTAACCATATTAAATTTATTTGTTCATAGTTTTAGAATGTCTCAACAATCTTTATTAGAGGCTAGGGTCATCTTATGCTAACCTAACCTAAGTTCTTGCTAACCTAAGAATATTGTTAAACCAAGTTAGCTTAAAGTAATTTTCAAATTGTTCAAATTTTATAAAATAACTTTTGACAATAAACTTTTGAAAATGAAATGTTTTGTTCAATGCTCAACAAAAGAAATTTAGTGTTTTTCGTTACTTAGTCCAATTGTCATCATACTTACGTTATTTCAGTTTATCCGTTTTTTTCTAATTTATTGCTTAGACCAAAGCAAACTCATAACAATTTCCAGGTGAAGGTGCTGCATGATTTAGCTTGACATGTTCCGTGGTTCGGCGCGGAATAATTCTCTGAAATGGTGTGATTTTGGTTACACAAAATGTGTGGCGCACCAAAATAAACACATGTGCATCATAATATAAGATTTATTTGAGAAGACTAGATTTCAAGAGTGGTTATAGATTTTTTTTGAAAACGAATTGTATAGAAAGGCAAAACTCTGACATTAGATTAGCTATTAGCAATCGTTTCTGGTGTGAGAAATAATGGAGGAAAAACAGAAGCAGATCCTGAACCTCAGATTTAACCAAGACAAAAGTACACAGTTTTTTATCTATAAAATGACCAAGTAATTGACTGTGATATTGAACATTAGGTTGCTTCGTCTGCTGCATGGAGAAGGGACTTCGAATCTACAATGTAGACCCATTGGTGGAAAAGGTTCATTACGGTAAGTAAGAAATTTCGTTACTTTTTTAATCATCAAAACAAAATTTTCTTCAATTCGGTAGAAGAAAGCGCGGTGGGCAGCGTTGCCTTCTGTGAAATGGTCTATCGCTCCAATCTCTTTGCACTTGTGAGTGGAGGGAGTCGCCCCAAATACGCTGACAACTCAGTACTACTGTACGACGATACAACCAAGCGATCTGTCCTCGAGTTCACGTTTGACGAACCTGTCCTTGGTGTCCGCTGCAAGAGAGACCGTCTAGTGGCCATATTCAGGAGTCGAATCCATGTGTTCTCGTTTCCCTCCAATCCAGAGAAGCTCATGACCATCCCCACAAGGGATAATCCTCGCGGCCTCTGTGAGCTTGTTTCAGCAGGCTCACCAACACAAAACCTACTTGTACTTCCGGGATTCCGAATTGGGTCACTTCAATTAGTTGTAAGACAGCACACGCGGTTTCAATATTTTAATTGAATTTTTTCTGCTAGAATAAATTAGTAGAGCTTGCAGTTTGATTTTAAACCTAACCAATATTGCGGAACCAATTCTAAATTGCCGTCCACCTTTAGAACCTCACAGGAAGTGAAGCCGTGGTTTGGAGTAGTCCAGGAACGATACAAGCCCATGAGGGGGAGATAGCCTGCATCGGAATGAACACGAAGGGGACACTTATCGCCACTGCTTCCGAGAAAGGGACATTGATTCGTGTTTGGGACGCTGGAAAGAGGGAGCTGGTCACGGAGCTGCGAAGAGGCTCAGACCCAGCGACGCTCTACTCCATCAACTTCAGTCCAGATTCAGACTTCCTCTGTTGTTCTAGCGACAAGGGTACAATCCACATCTTCGCTCTCAAAAACCAGGCACTGAACAGACGCTCCACGTAAGTCAATAAATTTAGGGCGTTTTACTAACAGGAGTTATGGCTGAATGGTAGTGGTCGAAGTGCTTGAAGTGGTTGGCAAGCTAAGGATTTCTTTTTAGGTTCTCCAAAATGGGGTTTCTAGGCCAGTACGGAGAGTCGCAATGGGCTTTGGCTACCTTTACGCTCCCACCCGAGTGCGCATGCATTTGCACGTTCTCCACACACAAGTCAGTTGTGGGTAAGGTCATAGTTTTCCATGTCCATTTTTTTTCTAAATTATTTGAATAGGTCCAGGTTTACCTAAGAAACCTATTTCAATAGTTTACAAAATATGAACAAACGGTTGTGTTCGTTTGGTTTCCAAGCAGCAGCGTTGCGGTGCATGTAAAATTGTTTTTGGATAAGATTTAGTTGTACCACCAAAGTAATAAATGCACCGCACGCTCGCCGAACTTTAATTGCTTGAAACTTAATTAATATGAATTAATAATTTACAATTGAGCAATTCTCAAAGTTGTCGGAAAGTGTGTTCAAGAACAGAATAATATGAATTGAATCTTGAGTTGTGAATTTTGATTAACAATGATTTCACTTCTTACATCTAAATTCTTCTTTGTTTTAGCCGTCTGCATGGACGGGACTTTTCACAAGTATGGATTTAACGCTGATGGAACTTGCAGCAGAATTTCATACGATATTTTCCTAGACATCTGCGGCGAAGACGATTTTTGATAGAGAATACTGTACGCCGATGCCAACCGCAACAGAGCAAATAAGCAAAATGCGATGAAAGAGAAGCAATCTTAATATAAGCGCACTTAAAAAATCCGTGGATGCAGACATAAATTTTTTACTGCAAGCGAATAAAGCCTGTAATATATTAAGTTTACTTCATTCTCTGCTTGAGAAGGTTCAACGCATTATTATGTTTTGGAGAAGACAAGTTGTCTAAGCAATTAATTCTTACTCAAATATACCTTACAGAAACAGGTCTTTGGATCTGGTTTTGAGGTGTTTGAACTCTCCAAGGTAAAGGTTCGGAAGAGATCAATGTTCCTTCCACCATTGCTCCTCAAAACGACAGGATTCGTCCAGTGAGGCTCCCAGTTGAAAGGAAGTTCGAGGAGGAAGCAGAGTACTCCATTTGACGGACCGACTTTTATAAGTTTTAAAACTCTCAGTAATTTCTGAAGGAGAGTAAGAGCGATGAAGTGGACGTGGCTACTCCTTGGCTTTCTCTGGATTTCATTGGAAGCGAGCCTGGTGAAAGGGGCTTTGGTCCATTATGGGAGAAGCAATGAGCCGATTGCATACTTTCGGGATGACGAAGACGATGATGCGGAAGAGGATGACGACGAAGAAAGTGATGATGAGCAAGACGACGGAATTTACCCACCCGACTTCTCCAAGTTGTTTCCGAACCCGGAAGGGAGGCCGGTAGGGCCAGAAGGCGGGGCAGCTCCGCAGTGTAAATCAAACTTAAACTAACTTATAAACACTTTGTATAATAACGTCCTTAAATCTTATTTATTACAGCTCAGCAAGGTTACCCCGGGAACCACCCAACTGAACCACAACATGGTAAATACAAAACATAAACAATCAAAATGTATCCAAAAATAAATTCTAAAAAACAAAAAGTGTGTATTGTAAGTTGTGCGTAATGCAAATAAGTAAGAGTCATTGCGTTTTATTAGGTCGACCAAGCCACGGACCAGCTTCGATGCGCGGACCAGCGGCACTAAGGGGCCCTGCACAAGCTCAACATGGACAACGGCAAGGCGGAATTGGGTATGGACAACCCTCTCGGGACGGACCAAGTCGGCGCTATGCCAGTAGACCTCCGCCACGCTACCGGCTCGATCTTTCAAATGATTTAAGTGAAGAGGGCGTTGTGGAGACTGCGCCATCTTACAGTCCCTACATTCATGGGTATGGCCAAAGGTCATTCTATGCCCCAACGACTTATGACAGTTTGGAAGAGCCTTGGGCCCCCCGACTTGGGCGCGTTTACAACCCTTGGTCACGTAGCCCCCTTCGTGCGGACGCCTACAACCCACAATTTGTGTTCAACCCTACTGAAATGCGAGCTAGGCGGCGGTTCAGGTGAGATGAATTTTTTATTTCAATGCGTATACTTTATTAAAATTATATTAAAAATTCTTGTTTTGTGGGCAGGTATCATCCAAGTCAGGCGGTTCCTTATCAGCGTGTTCCCATCTACTCTGGTACATGGGGAAACCCGCGTAACTCCTATGTCCATTCACAAACAGGAGGTCACTATGCCGCTCCTTACTGGGTATCACGGTTTTAAAGGGTTATAGTTGAGCTTTTGTTATTTTTACTGTATGAAAATTCTATCCAACACAAATTTACAGAGGGGTCTCCAAATATATCAATTAAATGAACTTAAATGCTAATTAAATTTTGCAAAATCCATACATTGTCCTATCACTTACAATAAGACTAATTGAAATAAAACCATTTAAATCTTAAAGTATAAATGCTCAATAACTATTTATTGATATTCATTTATCTATTATATTTAGCCTTATTGCAGAGCTACTCTTTTTGAAATACTATCGAGAATTAGTAGAAATGTTTTATCTGAACAAGTTTGATAACCCTCCATTAGTTGGAGAGGTTTCATTTAGATACCTGACGCTATACAATTGCTGAAGAATAAGGTGCTCATTTGACCTTTGTATTTTTATGTTTAAGCAAATTACATGTATAAAATTAAGTTGCATGAATAAAAGTACTGGAAGCCAGATTTAAATTTGGAAATGCCATTTGTTGTGCCGTGAAATAAGCGCTTCAGTTGGATGTGACTCCCTTTCGTGCCACCAGTATGTTGAGCACTGGGTGCTTCTTGATGTAATCGACAGCCTTTTTATGGGTTACCATAGTGAAATCGTATCCGTTGCATTGGAGAATCTTGTCATGCTGCCTTAGCCCCGCTCTGCTTGCAGCTGAGTCTGGAATGACCTCTGTCACGTAGACACCGTTATCAGTATATCCAAAGGGGGAGCGAAGGTGATCCTGGTCAATTCCTCCACCTATTCGGAATCCACACCTTAGTTCCTCCCGCCCCTCCACGTCGAGCTCCACCTCCTTGTGTAGAGTAATTGGAATCTTTAAAGTAAGAATATAAATCATTAATTTATTGCTATAATTACAATGACTTGAGATAAAGAGGTTAAGGGACCGCTTACGCTAAGACACTCCATTGCAGTCCCTGCTTCATGCTCAAAGGCCATTTTTTTGCCAAAAATGATAATAATTTTTTAAATGAATTCTTGTGAACAACTTTCTTGCAAGGTTCCAGGTGAACAGCTGAGAAATGATGTCATGCTTCCAATTTAACCTTTCGTGACACCCAGAAATGCTAATGGTGTTCCTGGTGAAAGAAAATTAAAACTCATAACACTTACAGTTTTTGTGCCAAAAAAGTAGTGCCACTTAAAATAGTAAAGCAATTATTTCAAAATTATTAATTCAAACGTTTAATTAAATTGTCAACATTTCATTTTTAATAAATCTGGGATCCCGCTTTTTAAAATTAATTTCTTGATATTCTTGATTTTTTGTCCAAATACAGAACTAACGGTTTTGTGCGTGTTCATGACTGTATGCTTAATTTGATTGTATGTAATTTGAACACTAAGAGACAAAAAACTCGAATTCATTATTAAGCATAGGGCGTAGAAACGAAATCAAACTTCTGAGTTGGTTGCTAATTTTATAGAAAACCTATATTCAAAATCAACTGATTTATAATTAACAAATTGGAAAAAAAATTGCTTTGCGTGATTTGATACAGAAGGCTCCTCACGCGTCCCTACAATTTTCTTCGCAACAATATCTTCGGTAAATTTCTAACTTGAGGAATTAAACGATTACGTCTAATGTGTTAATAATCAGTTTGAATTAAGCAACCTCAAATCAAACTTAACCCTTCAAGTAATAATTATGACACTTATATAAATTTACAATTGCAATATGGCTTGTAAAGGCTCCTGTTGTATTGACAGACGTAAGAGAGCTTAAACAATGTACAGAATTATTGCTGGTCAAGACTTGATAGCCCTTTGTCTTTCAATTACTAATTGGGGTTTATGGTTCTATCCTACTTCTTCTCGGCACCTTTAATTCACCAATTTTGCTGGAGCTGACTAATCAGGCAGTTATGCATTGAGTGTCCAAACAGCCTAAAAGTAATTATGGATCCACTTGATTCCCACTGGGCTGCTAATTTACAAGGAAACGTCTTTATTGCTGTACAGTTTGGTTAGTTGATAGCTAAAATAAGCTACAAAGATCTTCCAGCCGTAGCCACATAATCGGAAGTTGGTGCATCTGCTTACAACGCGGCTGAAGGCTTAATGTAGGTCACGAGTGATCCCACTGGCCTAAATGTGAGATGAGCAAATTTTGATGATAGTGGCCCAGGGCTCATCCACCCTCAAATGGACACCAAGATAGACGCCTGAGATGGGACTTCAAGTGTGTCAATAGGCTCTTGTACAGTGAGTTTCGATTTCACTCAAATCATCCAAAGAAATGGAAATTAAGAAATTTGTTGTGTTGGGAGTGAGGCAATGGCCCAATGGGCCTTCCTGAGTGAGACCTCAATTCCCCGGGGAGTTAAAACAAGTTGCGCAAGCGCAGGGTGTTTAACTGGAGTGGAAGATGGAGGATTCCACCGGAGACTTCCTCTCTCATTTAATCGACATGGAGGAAGATGGACTACTCCTCCATGGCCTCAGTCCCGCCCCTGCCCACGTAGATTGCAATAACAACACATTGAGCCCCCCGTTTTCAAACTCCCACGTCAGAAGCGATTTGGACACTGAGGTTCTAACCCGTGAAGAGCGCCAACAAGAAAGCCTTCTTGATCAACTCTGCTTTCTTCCACGCTCACTCTTAGATTCTGGGTATTCTGAACCTTGGACTCCAGGGCCAACACAGTTCCCCCTAGACTGGCTCCCCAATGATCAACAGCCTTCACTTACCCCCCTCACAACGTCCATCTATCTTCACTTAAAAGCGGAGAGTGAGTGCTCCTTGAATTTTATGTCAAATTAATAAAGTTGTAAAATAATTATTAAAATTGAGACTGGCATTGTATTAAATTTGCGTTAAGGAATTTTTGAAGCAAAATTTAAAGTCTTTTGATTTTTTGTTACAAATGATTTTAACTGTTGAATTAATTTTTAGGCTCTACTTCATTTGTCGATAAAAAAGTGCCAGACAATGGGCTTTCATCCAATAAAATTACTTCTACTATTCGCCTGAAATCGGACTGCCAAGGGAAAGGCGAGAATGGCTCTCTTCTTCTTAGAAGCGCACTGGAAGGGAAGAGTCCTTTGCCCTCGACAAATTTTAAAGAACATCGTCATAGGGGCATGAGTTCACGTGCATCACTTTTTCAAGAGACTCATGGACATGGCTTAACATCGTTAGCACCATATCATGGAGACTGTGGCCAGCAATTTATGTCCGACCCAGCTCAGGTTCTACACAAGCGACTCTTGGCCAGTTCCTACGAAAGACAAAGCTCTACACGTCTTCCCGATAGCCGAAGGGAGCGCTGTCTACACCATTGTCATCTCTGCTCCAAACCCTTCAAGGACAAGTACTCGTTAACGGTCCACATCAGGACTCATACTGGGGAAAAACCCTTCCCCTGCTCATTTTGTGCCAAAAACTTCAGGCAAAAGGCACACCTTGCCAAGCACTACCAAACACATTCTCCCAAAACAGGCCTACAACAAAGTGACCAATAGTTTCCCCGCTTC
>JAQFYP010000605.1:0-21466 GCA_034694865.1 Bilobella braunerae | reverse complement strand
TGAGCCGATCCGATCCGAGAAAAATCCGACCGAATCCGACGGATCGGATTATTGTCGGATCGGATTGCCATTCCTAAAGAAAGCGGTGTTTGAGATTTTGGCACAAGATAACCTATGAAGAAGTTGTGGTAGGAAACCCAACATATGTTGTACAACATATACAAATAATGTATTGGGTATTGAAACTAGTAAAAAATTATGAGTGCTATACAAATGACATTGTACAAACTTTGTTTTGAAAAAAAATTCAACTTTTTCTTTTAAATAGTGTTGCAGTGTGACGTTGACATAACTTCACTATTGGATCCCGGCACATTTGTATGCAACGCTGTCTATAACAATGCCCTTTTGTTCACTATTCATGGATCAAATACTTTACTGTTTTCAATCGGCCATAGGCAACAAAATAAGTACTGTAGGTTTTCATTACTTCAATACCTGGAAATTTGAAATTGAATTGAAATCTTGAACACGTTTCTGAAATTTGAAAATAAAAACACCTTTGATTGAAACTCATTAATGTGGGTGACAACAATTTCTTCCCAATAAATTTATTTCTTGACTTGTAACATATTCTTTAAACATTTTCCGATTTCCGACGAGTCTTCACATTGCAAATTTGCGTTGCAAAAACCTTACGCAAACTTTCAAATTGTAAATCATAGTTAAGTCTAAACTCGATGTTCTTCTTCTTGTTTATATATATATTTTTTTGCATATATCCTATCATGAATTACAACGAATTTTTGCGGTTGAGTTCTACAAAATATTAGTCCAATTTTTCTTGGTTTGGACGTATATTTCTATAACCTAATTAGGTAGAACAGAAACGTAATTATATGAACCTAGTTAAGTGAGACATTAATTAAATTAAGTAAATTAAGTAACTATGGTAACCAGGTCTCTGGGGCATCACGACGAAGACTACTTTCGGAATCACGAGTGATCAAGGAAGATCAAAGTTACAACATAAAGTCGGCAGACACGCACTTCATGATACCTAATCAGCTAATGGAAAACTCAAAATATTAATTAACTAATTTAGGCTAATTAACTTATCAACTCAAATACAAGTCAAGTTTCTCTACAACATCATTTCTTCCCATGATAAATTCTGACAGGTTATGAAAGAACCTAATCGGGTGAATTGCATTCTTTCCGTTAAACGCAATAAAGGTGTAATTAGTGTACAATGTTTGTAATTTTACGTAATTGTTTATAATACGTTTACAATTACATTGTTTACATTTGGATGCTGTTTTTTTGTTTAGATGCTAAATTTGTTTCTGTAAAACTAATATTGGATATGAAGAAAGTGTTACTGATCATACTATAATTTTTTCTTTTACATAAAATTAAACAATTGAAAAATTTAGAAATAGTTTCTTGGAAAAAAAAATTCTATGTGACTACATACCTTTTTTAAATAACATTTCTAAATTTTAAAAACGTTTTTTTGCTAAAATTTTCTAACAATTTCTTTTAAACAGGAGTGCCAATGAGGGCCATTACGTAATCAGAATCGAGATCAAAATCTTTGTTAAAATTGTTGTTCCCATTTGAATTAAAAAGATGCGTTCGAAATGCAATAGTTTCTTCGGGATTGGGCATTGCCACCAAAATCGTTTCTTCAGACTTGGGCATCGAGTCTACAATCGATTTTTCAGGGTCGGGCATCCCATCGATAATGGTGGCGTCACGGCTGGGCACCGCCTCAATACTCAGCTCTTCGGGGTCAGGCAGCGCTTGTACAACTAGTTTTTCCGTGATGGGAACCGAATCTATTATCGGAATTTCACGGATGGGCACCGCATCCTCAATCAATTCTTCACGGTTGGGCACCGCCCCTGATTCGGATCCCGTGGGTGACCCCTCTTTTACTACCTCTAATGGCTGTTGGGGGCTGGCCCCTGGCTCCTCCACACTGCTCCCCGTCGATAGGGGGCCCTTTTCCAAGGCCACTTCAACCAATTCCTGCCTCCCTAAGGGGGCGGGGGAGTTAGAGGACACGCTATAAAGGGTCCCGGGTGGGGAAGCGGGGTCATAGCCACAGGGGCCTGACACTGATGAGTCCCCGCTTATATTTAGCTCCCAAGGGCTCCCATTGGCCCACTGGGCCCTTTTTCCCTCCCTTTCCTCCGGGGTGGGGACTTTAAATGATATTGACTCCTCCCCCTCATTGGGGGACCGTTTGGCACCGTTTTCCTGACTTGACATAAGAAGACTCAGGTGAACCGTTTCTTGACTCTGACTCTGGCTCTTGCGATGCGGGATATAACCCAAGTCCGTTCCTAGGGACCGAGCGGAGTGCCTCCGACCCCCCACAGCCTCATGTTGGGTGATGTGAACGTGATGGTCGTAGTGAGACCCCCGTCGGGGGTTATTGTTGACCGGGTGCGTTAGGGTGGTGAAGTAGTGACACTCCCCCGGGGGTGACTTGATGGTGATTCCCGTCATTGAGACCCCCGACACCGTGGACATGGCCCCACTTTGAGTTGAGTACTGCTTGTGTATGGAGTTGCGGGGCTTGGGGTTGTGGACCCCCGGTGGGAGCGGGGCGGGGCCCCCCTTGGCCTCCTTTTTTAAAATTTGGATCTTTTCTATCATCTCTCTAATTTCTCGGCGCAGGATAACTAGAAAACAAAATTTTGAAAACCCCAAAATACAGAACCCCAAAATGAAGAGAACCCCGCTGACCCACTCCACCCACTCCTCCATCTTCCGTCCACAGCCGTTGCGATACACTCGCACTTTATTGCGAGCCCGGAAGAGGACCTGCGCAGTGTGTTGCGCGGTTCCCCGACTACCGTCCACATGCCGCACTCGATGTCGCCGCTCGTCGCTCTCCAGGTCATTTACGCCGTTATCAGCAACTATTAAACTGTCGTCACTACCCTGGGTCAATTTTTCAGCGCCTCTGATTGGTTGCGGTTCGGTAATGCCCAAGAGCTCTGATAGGTGGCCGTGTCGCGGGAGGTGGCGACACATTAGCGGCACATTTATGTCGCCGCCCACTTCCTCAGCACTCGCCCTCTCCAAACTCGCCTCGACACTGAAATTTAAGTTCGGCGGGATTTGGTTTTGAAAAAAGTTTTTTAAACGGTCGCTTCCGTCGTGTTTATGTCGTTTTCGGCGGGAGTTGTAAACTTCTGTTTTCGGGGATCGCTTCTTCCGGGTAGCGCTGCTGATGTGCTGGATTCGAATAGTGCAGCAGGAGTCGGGGAGAGAGAGGGTTGCCCCCTGGGGGTCATCCTCGTTGGAGGGGGTCCGCACGGGGACGGAGGAGAGGAAGCGGTTGAAGTCCTGGGGTCCGTTGACCCCGCAACAGTGCTCCTCCGACTGAACGCGGTTCCAGACTTCGGTGAACCGCGGATCGATGGAGTATTTGTTGAGGAAGTCCTCGCCGAGGCGACCGCGGAGGTTCGTCTTGAGCGAGTCGAGCTTGAAGACCCAGAAGAGGCCGACGACAATGTCGCCGATGGTGAGGAGGAGGAGCGACGCCCAGTAGAGGCTCAGAAGCTTCTCTGATAGGTTCTTGGCTCCAAGGCAGCCAATCACCTGGAGGAGACCGCACTGGAGGAGGAGGGCGACATAGGCGTAGAGAAATGTCGGATGGTAGAACTCCACGTCTCTGGAAAGAAAAAAGGAGAAGACAGAGTGAATGAAGTGCTTTTTTTTCCTGGACAACTTTTTCCTGGAGAACTTTTTTCCCTTTCTTTAGCTACGCTGGAGAAGTTTATTTTTTATCCTGGAGAAACGTGTCTCAACTTAATTAGGCCCCTCTTCGCCGACACTGATACCGCGATAATTCGGGTAATTGGATCTCTCGCCTCGAGAATCTCAGGATTTTTTAAATTCGAATAGGCGTAATAGGATTAAAAACAAGTTTTTTTTTAAATAGGAAAGACTGTAGAAAGGCTTGGAGTCTTAAAAAGTTTATGAAATTGTAAAAACATATTATAGTACCGTGTGAAAATGATGATTCTAATAATTATATAACTTTTAATATTCTTTTAATATAACTATTATATAATAAAAGTCGAATACTCCTATATCGTGAGTGTGCGACAAGGAGGCAGAATTTTTTAGCGAACTGAATTTTTAGTTTTATGAATAAATATTAATTATAAGTATATTTATATTCTCAATTTTAACTAAATCGTGCAAATTTAGGCGAACTATCAATTTATAGTGCTAAATGTGACCATGTATATTGTATATTGTACACATATGTATTGTATTTGTATTGCTTCCATCTAATTATTTTATGTATAGGAATTCTGATATCTAGAGCTATTGATTATAGGAAAGAGTGCACGACAACAAAGCATGTAGGTTGTAAGAGATATTAAAAAAATATCTGTCTAATTAACAATACCGTATATCGCAGTATGTGTGTGTTGTGAACGCAAAAAGAAACAGACAAGATGTGTTTTTGTGATGAGGCATTTTTTGTTGATTATCGACAAATGAAAAGAAGGTTGCTTTTGTACTGTACTCGAATTGATTGGTAAACTTCCACTATACAGTATTTCCAAATAATGTCCGCTTTTCAATGGAAATCCATACACGCCGGTTACGGCTGTTGATAAAGCTGTTCAAATTTTTTAGAAAAATTTTAATAGCTCATCAAAATTTATGCTACATTAGAGCGAGATTGCGTTCGATAGCGAAATTTTGCGGTCTAGTAGAACTTGAGGAGCGTTTGCATAATTTTTAAAATTTTCTACGTTCCTTTTATACTCGCACTCAATTACGGCCACTTTAGCACATATCCAAATTTCACTCTCTTTCTCATTTCCATGGAAATGGCCGACAATGAAATTTTATGAGAGAAAAGGTTAGAAGGTGAGGTGAATACTTATTGGTTTGAAATGGAGCTAAAACCTGAACATGAACAAGAACATGAACATAATGAACATGAACATTATAAACTTAATTGGTTCATGCCAAGCGTGTGATTTAATTCTAAACGCTCACTCCGATTTTGAAAGTTAAGTAGGGTACTCAAAAACTCACTTTCACCTTATATTATACCATATTATTCACATAATCATTGCAATTACTTTACCTTCAAAAAGTTTCATAACAAATGTAAAAT
Source organism: Bilobella braunerae (assembly GCA_034694865.1). Taxonomy (NCBI): domain Eukaryota; kingdom Metazoa; phylum Arthropoda; class Collembola; order Poduromorpha; family Neanuridae; genus Bilobella; species Bilobella braunerae. The sequence goes on along the minus strand of JAQFYP010000605.1, from coordinate 16,365 downwards.
TATGGCACCTAAAACGTTACTACTATTAAGTGTCGTATTTTTATAACCGTCTTATTGGTCAAATGAAGGTTGTGCGTGCGTAGCATAGTTATCGCGCGTGAATTCAAAACTTTACGAGCCGCATTGTACAATAGCATTTTGACAATTTTATGCACTTAAGAAATAGCCTTAACTTTTGAAGACCTTAAGTTAACGTCCTACGAAGATCCTCCCTCTTGTGTCGGGCTAGTTTGGCTTCTATATGCTATTTATCGTTAGCATGTAATGGTTTAGGGCGTGTACCAAATATTCCGGTAAACAATGTGTTTTTACAAATGGAATGTTAACAAGGAAACGTTTTCTACTTTTTGTTGAAAGCGTGTTTTATTAGTTTCCTAAAAAATTGAAGTTGTAGGTGAAATGCGTCATAATTGGAACCACTTCCATCTCGTGTCGCAAGAATATTCGTCAGAGTATTGTGCAACTGTGCTATTTCGATAGCACTCGATAAGATTTTGCGTTACAGTTTCTATCTGCCAGTGTAACACGCCTCGTAAAGTAGCAATAAAAAGACAATTCCAAAGGAAGAAGGCCCATAAAATTTCAATTTTCGACTCTTCAATTTTCAAAATGGATTTTTTCATTTTAAAAAAGAAACGCGCTACATGTCCTGGTAATTACTTGAAAAGTGAATTGAGGGAATAGTTTTGATTTAATTACGTTGGCTGTGCGCTTTCTAAAAAAAATTCAATTTTAAATTTAATGCCTATATATTGAGTGCAAGAATCGATTTATAGAAAAAAAAATTCCTATAATTTTTCCCCTTACTATAAAATGATTTTGTGGCTTTCTCTTTGATAAAGTGAAATTATTTGAGAGCTGTGCAGAAATAACTTCCAAGAATTTTGTGCTTTAGACTTATTTAAATAGTTGCGTTGCTTCAAATACGTTTTTGGGAAGTTAGAATTTCTCGGAACGAATGCTATCGATTCTTCAAGGAAATAGAACTCCAATAAATTTAGCTAAACTCCCTACTGATTCGAAGCAAAATTTATAGCTTGTGTTACAAACAAAGTTTGTCCAATTCAAACTAATCTTTTTAGGAATAAATTGGTATGTTTAAATTTTTGAATTTAAAAAAATGCTTTAACTTCAAAATTCTTACAGATATCGTAATTTAACATAGAAATAGCTGGATTCCAGAAACAACAAATGTGAAACATATTTGATTACCCTAGAGGCAATATTTTGAAAAGTTACAAATTTGTTATAGGAAGCAAAGATTTGTCTAAATTTTGTATCACTTGAGTTGAGTCTTGCCAAAATAAAAAGGTTTAGTATTTCTAAAATTGATGACACATTGCGTTTTTATAATGAAAATATTTGATGTAAAAAAATAGCCCGGGTGATTGAGCGGAGATTTACGGTAACTCCAAGTCGGATTTTTTGGTGAAGCGAAAGCGTCTTGCGAAGGGGAGAGGAAGAGTTGGAGAAGAAATTAATAAAAAGAGCGTCAGAATGTGGAAAAATTGCAGACTCATGAGTTCCTGGAGGATAATTCCATATAACTCGTCGTCTCACATTGCCCCCGTCTCCTTTTGAAAATCTTGACGGGGGGCAGGAGAGGGGGAAGGGGGGTTTCGGAAGCAGGGAATTTGTAAACATCCATTTTTATGTGCAGGAGAAAGTTTCCCACTTTCTCTTTTCCCACTAAATTTCTCCGTGGATCCTCTGATGTGGGTTTGCTAAGAAAGCGGCCGTGGCTGAGGGAATCCCAGAGGCAATAACCATTCCAGCCTCTTCTTAAATCCCTTCTTTTTTTGCTCAAATACAGAGCGCTTCTTTTCCAAACGGCAATTTAGCAATGCACTTTATCATGCATCATGGACCATGCATCATATTTAGGAACAAAGGAAAAGACAAAAAATCAGCACTCTGGTGACAGAAATGAGCAAGAATGGTGTGATTTAACTTCTGAGAGGCCAAATATATATAGCAGATTTTGGAGCAGTTTGCTCAAAATGAGCCAATTCCTGTTTCAAAAGATTCACACTGCACATAAATCTGAACCAATTCCTAAAATGCACAGACACTAAAATGTGCCTTACCGAGTTTCAGTGACAAAACTTTATCAAGGGATTTGTAAAATGCCCTGAGCGCCAGGCATTGCTATCATAACTCAGGAGCTGCGTAGTGTTCGACATTATTTGAAAGTAAGAGAGATGTGTAAGTCCTAAGAAAACAGTGTTCTACCTTTCCAGAGTAAAGCTCCCAGAAGAAATGGAGCGAATATATACCGAGCGTCTTTTTGCGTACATACTATGCAATATATCAGCGGTGCGTTGGACGAAGACGAAATTTTAAAACCAATTGACTACCCTTTAGAATTGTGCTTTTTTTAAATATGTAAGGATTGCTAAAAAATCGCTCTGTAGCTATACATTTTTTGACAAATCGAAGAGAGGCGGATTTGTTCTGCAATATCCATAAACTGAGAATCCGGCTTAAGTTGGAGTCAATAAATTCGGGATTTGAAAAATTTATTGAGTGCAAGTAGAAACACTTTCTTTTACTTATATACGTAGGCTGACGCATATAGTATTACATGATACTACATAGACAAATGATTCAAATTGTTTTTGTAATACGACAAGTACAAAGTATACTATATAAATATACTTGTATACGTATACAGTATTAATATATATAATACACAGTTGGCGGTCGTCGTCGTTGTCGTGAGACGCGCGGCAAAGACAAAACCAACTTTATTTCTGTTGATTTACAACAACTGGCCCTTTGGCCTAATGGTGAGAGGCCGCTAACTTGCCATAAACTCTAACATCTGCGTCGCAGGTTCGACTCCCACCAATTTCAACCCTTTTCTTCATTTTTTTGTAGATTCTGTAGATTTCCTAATTGTGATTTCAATTAGTTAATTATGATTAACAGTTAACAATAAATTAACTTTTGGAAATCGAGTTTTACATGTAAATGGGGGTTTTTACGTATGCTGAAGCCAACTCTGACCTTGAAATTGCTCAAAAGTTGATTCCTAATTAGTTAATTGTGATCATTGATTGACAATTCACTTTTCGAAATTGAGTTTAACATGTAAATGAGGGTTTTTACGTACGCTGATGCTAATCGTGAAATTTAAATGGCTTAAAATTGACTCCAAATTAGTTAATTTTGATTATTAATTTACAGCAATGAACTTTTTGGAATTGAGTTTAACATGTAAATGAGAGGTTTTACGTACGCTGAGGCTAACTATGACCTTTAAATGGCTCAAAATCGATTCCTAAATAGTTAATTATGATTAATAATTAACAACAATTAACTTATCGAAATTGAGTTTAACATGTAAATGGGGTTCTTACGTACTCTGAAGCTAACTATGACCTCCAACTAGCTCAAAACCAAATTATAATTCTAAATTTAAATCATTAATTCGTATTCAAGTCTAGGACGGGCTTCTTTGCTAGTTCTGTATAAAGTATACATAAATTTGCTGTTGTATTTTGGTAGGGCATATTTTGAACGGATTTGCAATTATCGAGCATCCTCAAAACTAATGATATATCTGATGCTAATTTCTTTCAAGATTTTCGACAGAAGACCTGAAAATAATACACTTTAACATTAAAATTTAAATTAACTTTGTTAACTACCAATAACCTTTAACTTCCGTATATAAAATATCAAAAAGCAAAGGGACAGACTTCAATTTTCATAAACTCAAATTTTCCCTCATTGCGCTTCCATTTGATTTGCAATATAAACATTTGATTTTGTTCAATTCATGGTTATAAGTATGTTATATGGATCTTATTGACGCAAGAAAGAACGTGCTGTTGAAGAAGTATAGTAAGCTTTAGGTCATCGATTGATTCAAGGCTTCTCTGTTTAAATATACAGTGTGTTTCACCGGAAATAAATGCATCCTGAAACTAATTTAACTATGATTGCTACTTATTTTGAAAATTTGAAGTAGACATTATTGTTACAAATTATGAAATATATCCTAATACGTAATAATTAAATCGAAATGCCAACGTATTATAAGAAGGTTTTTTATTGTAGAGTTTGCCATTAGTAGCAGGGTGCACGGTATTATATAAAAAATGGCAAAGGTTTTTTAAGAAGTAAATGGCATGTTCGTAAAAATAAAACCTAATGAAAGGTTACGAAATGGGAGACAATCATAAGAAGGAGCATTGTGAGACAGGTAAATTTCTGCCAAGACTCCCACGTCCTCCCAGTAACATCAATTGTTATTCAGCTGTCTATTAATGTCTCTCATGCATACTCATTTCATGGGAAAGTGCCCTGCAAATCCTGCAGAACTATATATAGGATAACATTTATGTTGACCTAAATCTGTTCCAAAAATGTACATAACAAAAATGGATCAGTTGCAATTTCGCTTAAAGGAGTTACTAATGCAACGAAAGTGTTGTAAAAACAGTGGTGCCTTTAAGGCTGAAACCCTTATTTAGTATTTTCAAAAAATTTCAAAAAATATCTTAACACTCTCTCGAAACACTGGTATCAATTTTTAAGTCTGTTACTGCCTGGTCAAATGCAGACTATAATATTTCACTCTTTGTCTTTTTACTTCTTGAATCTGATCTGATTTATTGTTCAATGTAATTTTTTTCAAATTTGGATGTTATTAATGAGACGCCTAATGTCAGCAGTTGGTCATTTCAATTCATGATCAATTCATTATCAATTACAAAACACTGAAATGTGACATGTAGGACATATAAGTTAAACAATAACATTTATCCATAATGAACGTTAGCGTGTACATGATGCTTACAAAAATTTAGAAAAACATTTTTTAAACTTCTCCTCTTGCTTTTTTTTAGTTGAACACGGCAAATACCACAAAGTTAAAAAAAGTAGCAAATTTCCTTGGCCATCACTTAACTTGAAATTACCTACTTAATATTTTTCGTTTCCCTTGCTCTGTGATCCAAACTATTTCAGTTTTTTCACAAATCTTATGTCGATGCAATTTTGAAACGTATACGTCATATTGAAATTTAGAAGAAAAAACGCTATATCGGGGTTGGAAAGCCAAGCCGTCAAACCACGGCCAAATTCTTCGCGAGAGTCAGAGGCTTAGCATAAAATTGAATTGAATTTACATATTTAAAAAAAAACTCAAGTTGTACTTGTACCCACTCTTGGTCTATACATACTTTGCGGGTCTAGACAGCTTACTTAAATGTTTAAGGCTGTTAAATCAAACAAAGTTATCCTAACAATTGCAAGAGAATGCACACAACTGTCACAGAAGTCACTGTAAAATTTACTTCTCTTTGTGTACTTCGTGTTAGCATCTGGGCAAGACTTGGAAAGCCGGAATTATGTTACTTATGCTACTTTATACTCGTCGTATTTTGGAGTAGCGTAATATCGGACTTCGTAAGTTAAACTGTAAAATGACCCTAAACTTCCCGTCTGCTCCACTCCCAGCCTCCGCCATCTCATAAATTCCCACCGGAATTGTCAAAGTTGAGAGACAGCAACCCACATTGGCCGCACAGACCTCTTTTTTTTGCGAAAGCCTGGTAGAAAAGCCTAAAAAGTTTGTTTAGTCTCCTTTACAACCTTCTATGATTTATTCCTAACGAAATTGTCTCTTGAAGTTTTGACGGTCTCAAAGTTTCTCTTCTTATTTTCAATCCAAATAGAGACGTCAGGTGCTAGTTTTCGGCTTCAAAATATTCCATATTTACACTAGCCCTCTTCAAAACGGGCCCATTTTCAAAATAAGAATTTTTCAAATTGTTCAAATAAGAATACGAGAAGTAGTTTTCTCCTTTCCAGATAAATATTGGACTTTTCTCCTTTCCTTTGCCGTGTGGTTTTAATTTATTTAGGTGAAGGCTAAGGTAGTGCTGGCCGCCATCATTTCCAATTTTTCCTGACACCATAACTCAATTAGATGGAGTGCAGCCTGAAATTTACGACACGGGGACCAAATTCGGACATTTGGAAGATAGTTTTTTATCTATCCAAATATGCACAAGATACTGAAAATATGGGCCAATTTGTAGCCGCGTCTCAATACAAATATTGAGATCTGATAAGACCATGTATGCCTTCTGCAAATAGAAGAGTCGTGTGCACAAGTCAAATAAAGTTTTCCATTTTACTGCTCTCCAGATAATTTTAATTGGGCCTCATATCTCATGCCACGTCAAAACGATTTAAGCCTATTTCAACGAAAATTTCAGTCACTTTTATCAAAATTTCAAATACTTTTTGAAAGCATTTTTCTTTCATTTTAACGCCCACAGAGCAAAGAGAAAGTTTTGGTTAAAGGAATATGTAAAAGAAACAATGCAAATAACTCCTTTAACTATAAAAGTTGTTTTGAAATTTTAGTTATTTCGAAGCATTTTCAGATTTAAAAGTTTCATTCGAACAGCTTGTACCAAAGTGAGTGGGCGGTTGTTCTGACGCTCTTTTGTTAAAAATACAGTGAAATTCAAAATAACCTATTCTAATATTTATTAAATCCTTCTCTACTTTCTTTTAAATGTCGAACTCAACCCCCTGTTATTGCGAAACGTGGATAAAAAGTGTAACCTGACCGTCTTGAGACTATGGCTGACGAAATTAGGTTGCAATGTGCTGAAGACACAACTTGGAGGAGGGTAGCACGTGATTCATGGTGGCGTTTATTTCGAGGGAAATTTCCATTAGGTCGAAGTAATTGGATCACTAATATTGATTGTGCAATTGATTTGGAAATTTAAACACGCAGGGTAAAGAGGAGGAGATTCTAAAATGTTTCAAAATCGATAGCACTCTAAGGTCAAAATAAAGCAAATATTGGCGAGGGGCATACATTTCGTTTCTAAAATTCTCTCATCCTTTGTCAAATCGACATCGATTAGCGGTCCTTTCACTTTGTACTGAGATTGAGAGCTCTCTCCGTCAGACATGCATATCTACTCGAAAAGTATTAATTTCAAACAGCGCTCTCACTATTTCTCGGCTTCTCAAACATTTCAAAGGACTCTTGTATATACTGTTGAAGATAATGAGAAAGGCTTAACAAAAGCTCTTTTAGAACGGAAGCGTTTTGTCTTTTTCGAACAGAAATTGAAAACAAAATCACAAAAGTTTGACGACGATTGACTGCACCTCCCCAGTCGGCATTTCAATTTCGAGTGTACTACTGTGAATCTAACTATATATGTATAACAACATTATGAAACGTGTACAATGAAGCTCTGCAAGTGACGACAACCAGCTATTTCCACTATTGAATTTTGTTGAAAATTTTGTAACCACAATATCAAGAAATTTTGTTTCTGTTCAAATTTCTGTCGAAACATAAATCATTTTCTTTTACAAATTTATTTGGCCACTTGTCACGACATTTTATCTTTGTTGAATTTTTCTGATTACATTATCAAAGTCATTTTGTTTCTGCTAAAATTTATGTAAAAATGTTTTCAAAGGATTTTTTGTATATTAAATTTTCTGAAAGATTGTAAAATCTTATTACTATACAGCAATATATAAATTCAATAAGTTAATTTATTAATACTTCCTCCTCTCCATTTTTCTGTTTAAATTTACAATTTAAGTTTCATTTTAAATGAATGTCTCATATAGCCCCATAAAATGCAGTTCTTATCATTACCTCAAAATTTGATGAAAAATTGATAATGCGGCTAATAAAAACTATTAGAATGTTCGAATACAATTTGTGTTGCATATCCTGAAACCAAACGACTTTTATTGTATGTTCATAACATCGTAACATACTGTAGTAAATGTGTAGTATAACCATGTTGCATAAATGTTATATTGTAAATATTATGTTGAACTAGTCTAATGGTCATAATTGCTAATGTTGAGCTGCCATTCAAAAGCGAAGGTGTGCTTGGCTGGCACCCAGCGAAATTTGCATCTAGAAGCAATTTTACGGTTCGGAGGCTTTAATTCTAATGGATTAGGTTCTACGTCCAAAACTTCGTTTCCTTCTACCATATATTTTGTTACTTATTATGTTATATACGGATTCGTATTTCACGTAGGCGGAATAAGTGAAGGGCCTAATGCGCTCCCGGCCCTCCTCTCACACCGCAACCAGTTAAATAACTTTTAATGTAATTATGCAGCTGTAATTAAAAACTTTCTCAAAATACCCCAAGAGCCACCTCATTCTAATATCACACCAGACAGGCACTCTGCCCTCTTTCTTTGTTCTATGAACGCTTTTTTCTTTCAAATGAAAAAAAAAAAAGAAAGACAAAAATGAGAAAACTTTTTCTCTATTTCTAAAATAACAACCCTAATAAGTGCCTTTTATATAGAAAAAAAAACTTGGAATGTAAATGAAGGAGGGCTCTTTAATGAACTGGGGATTGTAAACAAGCCTTTTGAGTTCTTAATTGGGAAGAATTTTCGAGTACATTGTTTTCCCTCCTTTCAAAAACTCTTTTTGTTATAAAAAGTCAAGTTTGAGTTTCTTTTATGAGAAAAAGAGTTTTTGGCTCCTATTAATCTACGTCCCTTTGAGCTAGAATTTTGCTCCTATTGAGCTAAATTTTGCTCCCTATTGAGCCAGTTTTTGCTCCTATTGAGCGAACTCCTGCTGTCACGGTAGGTTAATTAGTGGGTAACATTCTTGAAGTCACTTTTTGATAGACTCGGTGACATGGGGGGAGTAGAGTTGGGCAGTAGTTTATTTTTGACTCACTTCCAGAACCCCATTATTCTTCCATCCTTCCCTTTTGCTGAAAATCAATCAATCAAGGGGAAAATGGATTTTCCCATTTTGTGCTTTCACTACCACTCCCTTCCACTCGGCCCATTCTAAAAGGGTCTAGATTCTAGAGAGGCAGATAGGAGAGGAGCTTTAGATAGGAGTACCAGATAGGAGTAGGGTAGATAGTAGGCCACTAGATACTATAATTCTCCTACCTACCCGCAAGACTAAAGACTCTTCTAGATCAACTATCAACGAAGCTTTCACTTGCATCATCATCTCCGCAGTGGAGGCTAATAGGAGTACTTGAGTAAAAGAAGCACGGATTCAAAATCATGTTGTTTCCATTTAAAATTCATTCCCTAACTCTCTCGATATCCGTCTCAACGAGTTACGCTCAGCATTGCTACTTGAGCCGCTCTAGCATAAATTTTTTAGGTTTTCTTATCTGAGGCCAACCGAACATAGTTTTCGAAAATCGAAAAATGCCAAGTGAAGGAAAAATTCGGCCTGTCGGCATCCCCTAGATTTGAATTACTGATTGCATTCTGAATTTCGAAAATAGAATTGCACTAGGCTTTGGAGGGAAAGAAAAAGTTGCCCGCATATAAATCTACACAAAGTTGGAAAAGTGATGTGTTTAGGAAACACAGATAGTTGAAAAAAAAACACACGGAGTTATCGGCTTCCAAACGACAAGAAACTGCGGCCAGAAATAAAAGGTTTGCTAATGCAAGTTTCCTGTAATTTCGTTTCCGGATCATGAAAAGCAATTAGTCGAAAAAACGATGAAAGCGTTTTTACTCCTTTGTTTTAAAATTAAGTTAGGTAACTAAGGTTACAATTAAGTTAAATTTAGAGTTAGCGGATATGAAATTTGAAAACAGGAAATTACAAAATTGATGGAAAATTCATTTACCTGAAAAACTAAATTGAGTTACAATTTAAAATTTTCTTTGACAACCTATGCAAGCACCGAACGTTGAAAATTTGCAAATAAAGAATTTCCAAAGTTTAAGATTTACAAAACCATTTTCAATTTGTTTGGATTTAAAAAAATGTTGGTTCAAAATTGGCTTAATAGAAATATATATAGGACTACTTTTGTAGCATGTGAAATATGTAGTAACTTTGTGGGCAAGATATGCGAGCGGCATAACTATAGGTTGCATTAATATTTCAAGGTTTGTGTAGATTTTGATTCTTTTGTGTGTAAATGTTAATGCTGCGAAAAATTGCATATTGTTGACTGGAGTAACACGCTATTGATAAAAGCTTGTAATACTTCAACCAGATAATTTTTGTAGGTTGCAAAGACCGCTATTGTGCTGCTAAGGTTGGCGTTGCACTGAAGCGGAATTTGGGTGTAATTTCAGAAATGCGCTATATTTCTTTTACTTTGTGTTTTTTTTCCTTTTTTTCTGAAATCGATTCGTAAGAATTTTTTGACGTTTATTTGCTGCGCGTCTCGTTTTCCGGTTAGGTTGAGATTGCCCTACTGCTTTTGCTTTTGAACAAAGCACTTGCTCACCCGGAATGTTCTACACGAGGAACTTTTGAACAAAGGGCGTCTAATTTTTTGGGTGGTTTATCTGCTCACTCCATTTTTGTACATTCCGACTCTTATTGTTACTTTACCTGTACATTCTGAAAGTGTAATCATCATCAGTTGTAGAAGGAAATAATATAATTTACAAACTTCCCACACAATATTATCTTCTAAGAATTTGAGCCGTAGTACGCACCACTACAATAAACCCTTGTAAAAAATACCACGAGGAAGTACATCTTCTACAATATGATGCATAATGAGAAACGGAAAATTTTCTTCTCTACAATCAGGTCTACTGTTAAAAATATCTTCTACAAGAACATCCCTTAATTTGAAATATATAAAACAATTGAAATTTTGTCTGAAATATATACAACGGATATATTTATTATTTATAAAACTAGTACGTTCTTGTAAGATGATTTAATTTAAAGAAATGTGGTTGTGCACTAATTGTATGCTGTGCCTTATGCTGGGGATATTGCTGACTAATGTCATTGCTAAGCAAACAAAGTTACCGATAATAATAATCTAGGAAATATTGGGGATATTTTTTTTGGGGGATACTATCGCGTGGACTACAACTGTACCAGGAAGCAAGACTTTGTCGTATGGGATACTATCTTACATGATACTTTTCAATGGATATTTTTTCATAGCCCCACTTTACCTGAGAAGAGAAAGGCGAGCATCGGCCATCACGAAGGCTCCGAAGACAATAAAAATGGCCGAAGTGAGGCCAAGCACGGCATTTGACGAGAAGATCCACATACGATAGTACTCCATCGAGTCGCGAATTGTCCTCCCATCTGTAATCCCCGCCCGCACCCCATGCATCCCCCCATCTGACTCCCTGCTCTGCCCCCGCTCCTTCATGGGGGGTACAGTTTTCGTTCCGGTCGCACTACATATCACCCCGGTCACTTTGAATTATTCCCCTCGGAAGGTGAGGAGTAAATCAATAGGTCAAATCCTCTCACTTTCACTTCCTTTTGGCTCTTCCTTCACTTTCCGGCAGTCCATGATTGAGGGCTCAGCGTTACTGCACAGTTGCCCATCCGTGTCCACGCATGCCCATCCCTGCTGTCACGGAAATCCGGTGACCTTCCTCACTTATTCTTTAAACTTTCACTGAACTTTCACCCAACTTTTGTCATTTTCGATTGGGCCTTGTCTATTCTCTCTCGAAAGTTCCTTGAAAGTCGAGAAGGGCTTTCTCCACTTTCTCCGCCTCCTCGTCAGTGCCTCTTGTTTCTGGAAAATGAGAAAACAAACAAGAGTTGCTGTAAGAGTTGTAATTTGGAAAGACTCAAATTTGGGCCTCCCTCTTTGCCCAACTACGCTGGACTGCAATTAACGGCCCTTGTGTTTAATGCAAGCTCCTCTGAGTACAGAGAGCTTAAGCTCCTTTCCACAGAACGCCTAATGACTCCGTATCCAGAGTTAATGGAAAGTGAAAGTTAACTTTTAGGTTTTCTGGTGAAAGCATTTTGGGCAAATCGAAGGAAGAGGAAGATGAAATTGAGAAAGTTGTGGCGCTGGCCGTCACTTTGCAAATGAATCAGACAAATTCGGAGGCATTAAGTCTATGGCAGAAAGAGAAAGTTCGCTTTCACCCATCATCTCCGCTCGGCCCACAGCTCCCCACCCACACACCGCACCTTCTGAGAGGAGAGAAGGCAAAAAGGTTTAGCAACCGTAAGGGTTTAGCAGTGAAGAGACATCAAAAGAGAAGGGAAAGTAGGCTACGGACTATTTGAAAATGAAACAAAATGTTGAAAATTGGGGTTTTTAGTAGTGCAGCGCTGCAGGGGATGCAACTTGTTATCCATTTTATAATTTCCGCTTGCTCTCCCTTTTCCGGCTTTAAGTGCACAGAAAAGTTTCTCGGGTGAAAGTTCGTGAAAAAAAGTTGCTCTGTGGTGAAAAAGACATTGAAGTGAATTGGGAGAATGGAAGGTTATCTTTAAATACTTTCGCTTAACTTTAACCTAACGAAAATAAAAGACAAACATTATTTGCTCTAGTACTTTTGAAACTCTCTGTATATTTACTTCAACTAAACTAAAGCCGCCACTATAAACTGTTATGTATGATAATATTGATCGTATTCAAATTATCAAATTTTCTGAATATCCTCGAAAACTTTTCTCACATTCTTAATACCTTGGAAATCTATTTGTTTTGTCAATTGAACCAGCAAACCTTAATTGCACAGTTAAAATTAACTATTAAAATACCTTAATATGCACTTTCATAAACATTTCATGAATACTTTCAAATCAATTTCAATTTTTCTTATAAATTAATATTCCGTAAATCGTATTGTCTCCAACCAGTTTGATAAGGAACGAAGGAACGTCACTCGCGATAAAATCCACTAGATACTTCTGAATAAATATTAAATGTCAATCTGTGTATATTCAATGCTTTCAACCATGTTGAAAGCAAGTAGTAAAAGCAATACCGCAGGTATTAGGTAAAGAAAGTAAGATTTTAGGTTGAGCTACAGGAAATTAAGTTTCGCTTTCCACGGCTTTGCACTTTCGATACTATTTTGTCGACATTGTGGACAGTCAACAGGATGTGGGGTACATATTATGAGGTACATGTAATATTGTTTGGTATTTTTGACAGTTCTCACTTTCGACAAATTGGAGTTGTCGAATTTTTGAACATAGAGTACAAAGAATAATAAACGCATGCGATATGTTATGTGATTTAGCGGTGTACGTTATTAGGTTCGGGTTGTACGATAGCCCGTTTCGATAGTTTTGCACTTTCGATACAATGTGCCTGCCGTTTTTGTCATCAAAAGTGGAAAAATGAAATATTGGGGTATGTTATAGGACGATAAAGTATAGGTTTGACTAGATTCTTGGTTTCGATAATTTTGCACTTCCAGATTTATAGGCTATCGACATTGGCGACCTTAAGAGGAGATAACTGTTTTTTAGCTGGATATAAAAGAGCTGTAGAAACCAATAGGATCTGCACTTTCGTTACTTTGTTGTCGATGGTTTTGACCAAAAGGCCTTAAACATAAGCAAAATAGTGCGCTACAGGCCACTAGTTACATTATTAATACTATTAAGCCAACATCTATGAGCTCCTTATCCTTACCACATCCCTACCCTTCCTTTCATGTTGACAATCCGTATTGCGGAATTTTCAAATAACGCTCTTCTTAATACTATGAATCGGTTTCGACAGTCTTGCTTTTCGACACTTTGTCACCTACATTTACGACCGGAAAAGGCGGAAACGGATGTTCAGCTGGATGTGATAGTGCGGTGGAAGCCTATCATATGACTCTCATGAGCCATGACTTATCTCCATGCTATCTGCTCCTCCTTGAAAAGGTCGGAGTGGGAGAAAGGAGGAGAAAGGAAAGACGAAGCGAGGCCGCTTTGAGTGACAGGTCAAGACGGGAGCTAAATAGAGCAGAAATTTACTCATTTTTACTACGCGCTCTCCCAGAACCGTCTTCCATTGTCACCCACAAATTTGTGGGCTCTCTCCACAAAATTGCTACTAAAAAACGAACCACAACGACGAATTTTCTCTTTTCTACCTAAAAAAAGAACGCTTCTTCTCTCTATATTTTGGAGTCAAGACGGAATGATGGACGATGGAAATGCCAATTTTTTGGCATATATCCTTAATCTCATGCCCTCGAACACACGCTCTTTTTTTTTACCATGCACGCATACATAATTTAGGGCCTCCTTCTCAAACCGTCTTCTAAAACAAAAGACATCGCTTTCGCTTTCACGCCCTCGAAATTCGAGGAGGAGGAAATCGTTTTTTAAAATGTCATTTTTGTGAGAAATTGTGGAATCTGCGGGGGCAATGAGAAATGGTCCAAAGTTTTCTGAAGAGCTGGAGAAACAAAAGCGGTTTGAAAACAAAAAGAGCAGCGTTCAGCGTTTCAGTTTTTCAGCGATTAATCACGCACTCTCAGTTTCTAGAATTCAAGGCTCATCAGTTTTGGAGTGTCAAAGGGCCTAATGATAAAAAGAGTTGAATTAGAGAGTCTTGGTAAATTGGAAGAGTCAAAAGTTGTGAAATTTCCTTGACTTTTGTGAAACCGTAGGAAAATTTCTAAACTCAAACTCTTTTAATGCTACTCTGCTTTTTTGTATGTAGTTTCCATTAGTGAGATTAGAAAGTTTTTTTAATTTAAAATTCTTTGAAAATCTCGGCTCACTCAAACGGAAGACGTGGAATCAATTTCAAGTAGGGTTTGTTTTCGGAGATAAATCAAAACAGAATTGAAAGAAAGAAGAAAGAAAGAAGAGTTGGATAAATTCGTTCTAAAGCTCTCAGATGGACAAGAGGGAATTAGATGTACGCAGGAGTGTGTCCAGAAGTTGTTTGAACAAAAGTGGTGTGTTCTTTGGACTTTTTTTTTAAAAGAAGAATTTGGACTCGCATGTTAGCACAGTGTTTCGTAGATCTGAAGCTTAGATGTTATGCGGATCTTTCATCCTTCTCAAAAAGAAAAACATGACAGGCAATCTAGAGTAGTTTTGCAAAAAAAAATATTCTTTAGGCGCAGACAAATTATGCGCTCAAATGAGTTCCGATGTAGTGAGCGTCGTTTATTTACCATTTTACAAAAGAGCAAAAAAATACACTACTTTTCGATAATCAATCATCCACAATACAGTAAACAATTCTATTGTACAAGTCTAGCATTGTACAAAATGTACCGCATTACCACAAACGTTGTGGTATACAAAGAATTAGATTTATAACAACAAACAACTATCTTTGTATTTTCTAAAACAAATGTTGCCGATTTAGCTTAAAACGTTTAATATGTAAATCATTTAAATCCAATTTTAGAGTCTATTACAGTGTTTTAGTTCAAATGTGCATTATATATTTTGTGAGCTCTTTATTATATCGAAAACAAAAGTAATATTGGAATTTATGTCTTGATCCACATTCAACTAAATCCCAATTTGTGACGAATAGGTTAGTTACCCTAAAATTACAACTTATTTTGACTTTTTAGTTTAATGTGAGCTACGAAAAAATGTTTATAAATTTCTGTCAAGTGACACACTATCGCCGTAGATTACGGTATTTTGTAACCAGCTATTAAATTATGGTAAGTATTAGAGTGCTATATATTAAATCCTCATCCTATTCTAAGTGTGTTTTTTTAAAAAAAAAAAGCAATTTTCCAGAAAATCTTTAACTAATAGCACTCTATTATTTCCAAAAAGAATTCTCAAAAATAGCCTAATCGGATTGTATTTTTCCATTCGTGACTCTATGCGGTTACTATTGGTTACCTCTTCGAAATAGGAGACACTTGACATGTTTCTTGCAACATGTTTAGTACAAAGTAGTTTCCATTCCACTGCCGTTCTGGCAACAGTATCCACTAGCAACCAATGCAATACTCTCAGCATAACTCAAAGGGACGTAATTGCTCTTCCGATTTATAATCTTTTGTTAGAATCTGACTTTCTGCCAGATCAGCACAAAGTATTACGAACATTCATCACACATTGTCAACCCAATATTTCGCCATCATTGTACTCGCCTGCCAAATTCCCAAAATTACTTTCTCTTGTCCATTTCCATCGCAACGGCGAGCGAATACGTAAAAGGAGAAAAATCGTTTTCCACGGCAGGAAAAAGCGGCTTAGGCCTTTCTTCCTTCGAAAACTAGCCTCAACTACGGAAACGGATCGAAAGGAAAAAACAGGCCTAAAGAATCCGCTTTCACAGTAGAAAAACCCTCTCAAAATGCGTTTTTCAAGACAAGATAATCAGACAGGGCGGAATTCCTGAGTAAGACATCGCTTCACATCGCAGGACATCGCGAGCCTCCAGGAAAAGATTAGTTATACAAATTCCTTGGCCCTCCCGTCTACTGTCCATGCAAATCAAACTACTCCGTTGTGAGCCATTAGCCGAACGAATTCTTTGTGTATATAATTCCTCTCCTCCTTCCGCTCCGTTTTTTCCGGGAAACGCACGTTTGTTTCAAAGTTAAATTAAAAAAAACGACTAGAACTAAAAAATTTAATAATGGAATAGAACAAAGGGAGATGGTGGAAATTGCGTC
>JAQFYP010000604.1:0-21468 GCA_034694865.1 Bilobella braunerae | reverse complement strand
CTTTCACTTATAGTGACGGCGGGAATATTGTTACCACGGCAAGCTGCTAGCAAACAAGCGTCGCGGTACAGCTAGTATATAATATAATATATAATAATATTAAAGTACTTCATTCAAAATAGCTTAAACGATAATATAAAAGTTTCACAAGCTGAAATTGAAAAATACTGGTTCAGACTACAGGTGATTTTCTGTACTTCTTGTATTCGCCCTACTAATTGCGAAGATTGCGTAGCAGCCCTAAGTATGCCTATCCCATTTTCATATTACAAAAAAAATTTTGAATGCGGGAATGGTGGTGTTTTTTTTTGCAAAACATATTTTAAAAAATTTGAAATTTGATTTTGAACTATGAATATTAGATTACTAAACTTGTGGTTGGTCGGGAAAGTTGTTGTACTTTAACAAACACTTTTGAAATATAATTACTTGCAAACTAGCCAAACGAGCCCTTATAAATCTATATCCGCAGATATGTCTTGTAGTGCATATAAGACAAACATCCATGTACAGTGCACTTGGACAATGTACGATTATATACATTGTACACAAACTAAAATTTAATACATATTTATATTTGAGCATTAACTCTAGGTGTGGCACCATTTTCCTTTTCGGAAATAGGAACCTCCGGCTACCATTATTTAATCGGGAATGTGAGTTTTTTTTTTATCTTATTTTTTTTATAGTGTGAATAATAATAGTGTACAAGGTAAATATTTGTTTTCAAGATTACGTACAATGCTTATGAAGAAACATGCAGGATGAACGGAATGAAACGCGGGAATATTCGGACCGTCCTAGACATATCTAGCATTCTGCAGAGTTGCGTGTCAGTTATGGATGCTGATTGTAAGTTTTTTCGATTTAATTAGTTGAGTGTTGTAGTCTAACAGTTTTGATGTATAAATGTCATACGTATGGTGCCACAATTTGGCTGAATGGCAAAGCATTTACACCGGTAAAAGAGAGGTTGTGGGATCGTACCCCACCTCGGGTCCTATTTACTGACATTCCTAAGACAGTGGACATAGTTTCCGGTGCAGCTGCAATTCAGTTTCACATTCCGAAGTTTTATAAAAAAAAAATTATTTTTACAAAAGCAAATAGGATAATAGCTACAATGTAATTTTCTAAAACAAAATACAATGTTTTTTTTTTCTAAATTTCTTCTAAATAGTTTTTGAGAAGCTATTTTGGATAGAATCAGACTACGACCCTATTGAAGGAACGGAGACATGCCATGCCTTTCTGTCTCGGAGTTCAGCTTGCGACTTTACAATTGTGCCATGCACGGATGTCGCTGGTGTCATTTGTGAGGGTGAGAACCATACATAAAAAATGCTCGGTTCCTAACAAGCACGTTTTAATCTAGGATGAATAATGAAACCAACAAAGCCCATAATAATCCAACCACAAAATTGTAAGAAACTCAAAAAATCTAGGCAGCAATCATCTAAGCAACTAAAATCTAGGCGGTGTAAAAGTCTGTAAAAGTCCACAGTTTCCTGATTGGCTTGAGGTTTGGTTTTGAAAAGGAAGTTTCGGTTTTAACTAAGTTTTTCAGTATGGAGTGAAAACCGGGAGTTTTGAGTTTTGAACTTATTATTTTGTAACTTTTGAATACAACTTTCTGGTTAACTCCATAATAAGTGTTTCTCTATCAAAAGCAAGTTTGGTCATAGTTATCGGTCATTTTCTATATACAGATGCTGCCTATATTTTAATTTTCCACAAAAGCTACTTCAGAGATTCAAATATAAGGTTGAGGGTGTAATAGGTGAATTCAGATTTTTTGTGTCAATTACATGAATTGGGTTGGATTGGGTGAACAAAATTGATCCAAATAACAACTACTTCATTAAGTTAGGCAAAGTAAAGTAACAAATATGTTTTGTGTCAAATACAAAACGTGCTCATATAGAACAATCCTGTTTTTTTACAGCCTCGCCAAATCCAGAGGTCAATGCTACTACCGGCTGGTGGAACCTTACAAGAGACAAAATTGTGAACATTTTTGTGCAGGCAAAAACTGCAATTTTTAATTTTTAGATATGTTTGACCGCGAGTAATTTGGAGTCAATGGCTTATTATCATTTAAACTTGTTAGTCATAGTAATTGGAATTAATCTATCAAAAATTAATATTTGCAGTTTTTAGTTAAAAAATTACCATTAAAACTAAAGGCAATTCGTCGTGGGAAAGTCGTGGTCAGGACATGAAACTATCTTGCATGCGATAGGAAAGAGGCATAATGTGACAAAAGACTTAGGATCTGTAGCTACAACAATAAGATAAAATATATGGTACTAGCTGTATAGTGCCGCTTTGCGGCCCTTGCTGGTTAGCAGCAATCCGCTGTAACAATAGTCCCCTGATGACAATAAAAAAAAACTCAGAGCTTGGAGCTAACTAGCTATTATGGAAATACGTATTGAAAATCTGCGCTACAGATTTATCTGATTTTTTTTTCTATAATTAAGAAGTGAATTGTAATCTAATTATACAATACACCTTTAAAAGATGAAGTTTGCAAACTTACGATGGAGCAATTCCACAATTGGTATCTTATTGCTTTGTAGCAATATCCAACAGTTTTTCCTAAAAATGATCTACATCTTCACTATTCTAGGACCTATTACGTTAAAACTATTCTAACTTTAACATATAACACATATTTACATGTGACATATGTGACCTTTACTGTGTAGGGAAGTTGCTGACAATTTGTTGTTAAAGCAATTTTTTAAAACAATCATTAAATGTTAAAGAAGTTACTGACATTTTGTTTTAAGAGCAATTTTTTAAAACGACTATTAAGTGTTAAATTAGTCACTGACATATTATTTTAAAGTAATTATTCATTTTGTGGTCTCTGGTTTTGAGAGCGGTGTGACATACGTTCTCTTTCCATTATGTAGAGTTTAATGAAAATGAAAGACATGGAATGTGCAATTTTTCCCACACTCCTCTTCCTCTGTGCAGTGAAAAGTTTGGGAGAATTTTTCTTTCTATGCTTTTTCTCTCCGCTCGCGCTCACACTCCCCCTTCAAAAGTTGGACTTTGAACCCTCCACAAAGGCACTGCGAATATTTTTCGTCACCAATATAAATACTAGACTAGCCTACAGGCCCGTCCTAAGACGGGAAGTACCTTTAAGAGCCTATTCAACTTTCTAGCCCTTAATTTTAAATTTAAACGTCTTCTAGGCGCACAGTTTAATATTTTTTATTGAAACAGTTAAAACCTTTTGTTTCGTGCAAAAACAGTGTTTGACCTAGAATGGACACTGAGGCAAACGGCTATTTTTAGTGCGAGGGGGCCTCCCGGGTAATTTTGGAAGTGAAGGGAGCCATGGGGTCACCGAAACCATCGATTCGTGCAAGAATTCTGTTTGACCTTGAAAGGTCATTTTTCAATTAAGGGCGATTTAGGGGTCAACGAGGGGATTGCCGATTAGGCGTATTGCAATATAAAATGCCTAATGTGCAATGCACACTGGTTCATGTGCATTGCACAATGCCTAATGTGCACTGCACAATGATTCATGTGCAATTCACATTTCTTTTGTGATTGGTTATTGGCTGTCGAAAGTTGTACCCCTTTCCCTGACCTTGTTTTGACCCCCCGCTCTTAGGATTTCTTCGAAGCGCCTGGAGAAGCTCTGTTGTGGAACCCCTTCCAATTTTGCCTATGGAAGGAATGGCATTAGGCATTTGGTTGAGCTTCTTTGGTAAGAGGTCCTAGCTAGCGCAGTGGTTAACACTGCCAACCTTACTTTTTCCCTTCCCGCAAGTGGTGGAGGAGCGGCGTTTGGGATCGCAAAAGGCGTGAGTAAAGGTGGAGGAGTACCTACGTAGCTTGCCTGTCCTCTGCAGTAGCAGGTAGCTCTGACCATAGCAGTTGAGCGTGAGCTGGGCCGGTGTAGTTAGTGTTGTGTTGTTGTGTTCCCCTATGGCTAGAGCTAGCATCTCAATTCCCTAGGTTAAATTCAGGCCTTGGTTAACGTGGAGCGTTGTTGGTTGGTCTTCCCTTCTGGAGGCCAGAAGAACTTACATTGTTATTATATTTCCTTGTGTTTTATTATTTTAAATTACTACTTTTCTGGCATTGATATCAATTAGGAAGTATTTAATGCTTAATGAGCTAGCTATATCCAAGTGACAACTCAGTGCATAAATATGTGAATTACCCCTGACTTCCTACTATTGACAAATTAGATTTTTTTTCTAGAAATATCCCTACTACTTTTTCTGTACTTTACCTAAAAATCTGCGGTTGATCTCAAAAGATCGGGAAGAGTCCTAGGCATCAGGTATAGTTTCACAGCCTCAGAAATTTTAGTTCATTTTAAAGTTATGTGTCAAAATCACAACCAAAATGACAAAAAAGAAGTATGTCAATTTTGGACGCCTGTTTTCATGGTCATAATAACATCCATGGCCCGGTAGCTAAACTATACCTTGAGCACCGATGTATCATTTTCCATTGAAATATTGTGGTCACTTGTAGATCATTCCAGGCAAAAGCCTTAGAATATTTTCCAAATCAATTTCTCTCATAAGATGAACATTGTCATTATTTCACCATCGAAACCATAGAATGTTGCCTTAAGCTTCTCAAAAAAATACACGCTTGATACGACTATAAGTTCTTTGCCAATTAGAAGTTCTCTAGAACGATATATTCGAGAACGATGCTACTTCCGGCGGTAGAAAAGGCAAAAGCTTTTCCAAGTCTGCAACCTTCGATGCTTGTAGTGGACGAGAGTCCGTGTGGCAGAAGATTAATGCTAAAATTCCCAACTTGATTTCCATTTGAAGCTGATGTACAGTCCAAGCGCCGTAATTATATTTGACATTTAACGATTAGATTACTCTTTGTGCTGACAAAGAATATATAGCTATTAATCAAATAATTAATTGGGAGTAATTAAAGACTCGGACGCAAATGACTACGAGTTTTTTCTCTGTCTTGTAGTACTGTATAGACTAAATGCTAATGAAAAAAGTCTATAGCCATTCGATTAATCAGGAATTACGCTCATTTTTTGTAACATTTCTAAAAATAATGTAATTTGGTCAGCGAAATAAAAAATGTAATTTAGCTAATCAACACCGCATTTTGTTTTTGACGTGTCGTAAAATATAAAATAGTTGTCATATGAGGTGTAAGCAGACAAATTCATTAACACCATTTATGCACAGAGCCCCGCAACACCGTGCAAACTGCAGTATAACAAGGTAGATTGTGCAGACGTAATGTTTCTAACGCAAAGAACTCTAAAGTACGTATCCTTGCTCAATGTTGGATACCACATGGGCCTATTTACACATTATTATAAATTTGTTGACAAGGGAACAAACCTCGTTGTTCAAATCCTACCATCAAATTCCTTACGCCACAGTTTTTCTTACTTAATTTTAACTTTGTTAGTCAGTGCTCTTAGCGTAATGGTGATATACTTGTTCACATTCGACTGGATCAATAGTACGAGTCTAAGAATTGTGGAACGCTTGGTTGCAAGGTGCGTAATGATACTTGGTTTAACAGCAATTATGGTTTGTTGGTATTTTGGGGTTACGTGTCATCGCTATATCATCAGAGCACATCGAAATCTGTTTGGAGCGCATACAAGCTTACGTAAGACATCGTAGGAGAAACAATTTTTTTCCCTTAAAGTATGGGTGTTTAATAGTTTTTTTTTATTGTAGGGGACTCGCGACAGAGAAATTTGGAAATGAGTCTGTCAATCGAACGCGTAATTTTGTTTGTGATCTTGACTTTGAGCTCGGTTTGTATTTTGGGAGCAATTGGCACAGTATTTTTCTTTTACAATCGGTTCCACGGATTGGCCCTTATTTATGATATTTCACAACGCTACTTTGGCGTCTATCAACAATGTTTTGCAGTAGTAATCGGACTTTCCGCAACACTTATTATATTCATAGTCTGCTTACTGATGTATCAATTTGTGGGGATAATTTTATATCTTTCTGTGACCACTGCATTTGCAAGAGATGCTAGGTTTGTCAAGTAATAATACTGTCATAATTAGTTGTGAACTTGCTTTTCACGCGATTCCAAGAAAAAGCTGCATCAAAGCTGTACTAGGGTTGGATTGAATGTTTGAGGTTTATTGTACAAAATTTCAATCTAATTTTTCAGAGTTAGTGAAGTTACTATATAGTGATATTGTGAAGTTTAGTATTTTATCTTTAACGAAGAAAGGTAAAGTTGAGAAAAGTAGTGGAATAGTTGAGTTTGCAATACTCCAAACTCATCAAACATTCTACTTGTTTTGAGGAAGGCAAACTGCCTAGAAGTAGAGTGTATGATTGCAGGTAGGCGCAAATGAAATGTACCCTTAATTATCCAATACAACCATTTGTATTTTGTATTCTGAAATTATTAATACATCGCATTCATCGTTGTTTTAGGGTTTTCTAACAAAATCCCTTTTTAAGGTAGCAAATAGTTTAAATGGGATCAATATTTTGAATATTTTTGTTTTATTTTACCATTTTTGTTACAGGAGTCATCTAGAATTCAAGGGCAGATGCTCTTCTTGGAGAAAGTTAATAATCGGCAACTACAGATCCACACTCATATACGTGAATGACTTTGAAACCGAAGTTTCAATATCATCTGTTACTATGTTGTTGGGTTTCAAAGTTTGCTGCATATTCAATTTATTCTGTCTTATTCACTGCTACAAAGACTGCGGTTTCGTAGCCATTATGTTTGCAATAACAGTTAGCGTGGGAGTTTTGTCTTACGAAAACATCCTATTGGATATGGATGTTAAATTTTCAAAGTCATTGCTGGACTTGCGCCGTGAGGTACTTCATAGCCCGCACTTTCGCCTCAGCGAACACAAAATGATGTTGAGCTGCAAGCCGAATGTAAGCTTACCTATGTTGGGGCACTTTGCAAAGGTTCAACCACACACATTTGTGTACATCTTGAGCACAGTAGTTGTGGCAAGAGTAATCGACCTTGTTCTATTGTACCAATAAATATGAGGCAGAATTGAAAGGTGATTTAAAATTCACAAAGTTATGTTAATAAATTGCTAGCATGTGAAGGAAAGGCATAATGCATTTGGTTGAGTTTCTTTGGTCCTAGCTAGCGCAGTGGTTAACACTGCCAACCTTACTTTTTGCCATCCCATACATGAAATTGTTCGACCGTACGAGGATTATAGAGGATCATGTACGGTCGTAGCTTTTGCCTGATAACCGCATGTGACTCTATGCAAATGAGAGCAGTATTTAGGATTCCGTTAACACTGTTGGGAAACCTTATCAGGTAATTTCCATATCCTCTGTCTGTGTATGCCTAGTTCACGCAGATACGGGGATACACAAGGTCAGGATACACAAATTTCTTTAAGGGGAAAACAGTGGAAGACTTTTTTGTGGCTGATCGGGGGATTTGAACCCCTGTTCTCATGCTGGCTAATGGAGATAACAGACGTTCTGACCACCACCGCCAACTTATTAGTCTCTCAAAACTGTTTGAAAAATTGAGTATTAACTATAAGTGCAGTTTCAAATGTCATCTGTCAGTTCTCTTTCTAGTGAATTTTAATAAGCAGTAGGAAATGCCATCAATCCATCCTTGTTTCGCAATTGCAATTGCACTTCAAAACTACAATTGCATTTCACAACTACAAACCCGTTTAAAAAATTGCAAATGCACAAAAATCTACTCTGGGTCACCGGCAACGTGGGTCTGACCTTTTTCAACATTTCGACAACCCTGCAGGACCCCCAAAAACGTAAAAAAAACTTTTTTTTTTTTATTAAAAACTATGAATGCACTACGATACTCTGCATTTCATAATGCTGATTAAGATTACATACTAAAATTTTCCATGGGTCACGGAAAACGGGAGTTTGAACTTTCTCCATTACTAGTGTCATGCCCAAGAAGTCATCGACCTCTTGGACGCGACGCTAGTAGGTTATCTATGTTAGTTGCAGCCGTATTTTCAGAAATGTGCCTGGTTATTTGTAGTTCAGTTTTGTAGTGGTTAGAGGTTAGAGAGAGTCTCTGTTCGACTTGATGGCACTGCCTGTAAATAGGAGTGCCATAGTGGTAAGTCGGGCGGTCAGTTACGAGTCGACGTTCGCTCATTACTCGTCACTTTATCGTCAGTCTATTCGACCATGTCATTGACCTTTATCCCCTTTGTTATTTGACTTACAAATAAAAGGTTATTTGTACACCTGATCGTACTGGTCACTCTACCGTTGAGCTACATCTTTCCCTTATTGCCCTTGACACCCCCAGTCGACACGTCACCAGTAGCACGTGACACTAGCAAAGAAACTCGTCATAAAACGGGTTAATAATTCAATTCAATTAATAATCACAACTCACCAAATTGGATTTCGTTGTCAAGTCTTTTGCGGGTCCTTATTAGCTTCCAGAATACCAAGAAGGCCGTCATTATATGCTACACAAGCTTTAAAAGTTAATTCTTGCTACCTATTAATCGAAATTAACTAACTCTAGAGTTTATAGTAGCTTCAATGCACTTAAAAACCTCGATTTGCAAGAATAACTTTAATTTCAAATGCTAGTTATAGTTAATTGTTCATCACAATTAACTAATTGGGAATCAGTTTTAAGCAATTTGGATTTCATAGGTATTTTCAGCGAACTTAAGAACCCCCGGTTGCATGTAGAACTCTATTTTCAATTATTAATTGCTGTTAATTCGTAATCACAAATAACTAATTAGGAATTGTTTTTAAACCATTCGGAGGTCACTGTTAGCTTCAGTGTACTTAAGAGCCCCCGATGGCATGTAAAACTATCATATAGCATATCTGAAAGTTAATTGTTGTTAAATGTTAATTGCAATTCACTAATTAGGAATTGTTATTAAGCGGTTTGGAGTTCATAGTTATGTTCACGGTACGGTAGAAGCCCTATTTACATCTAGAACTCCATTTCCAAAAGTTAATTATAGTTCACAGTTAGTCACTCACAATTAACTAATAAGTAATTGTTTTGACGCTATTTGGAGTTCAAAAAGTTATCTTCAGGGATCTTCAAGCAATGTTTTTTTAAATATTAAGCCATGATTTCCTATACACAAATTTATTATTAAATTAAATTAATTAATTTTTTTGATTGTTAATGAGAATTAATTAATGGGATTCAAAATTCGATTCAAAATTCTTTCGTTAAGAAGAGTATCGTGGAATATGACAACGTGTAAAAGATCGATATTCAATTTGCCGATATTTCATAAATAATGAATCCACGTTATTTCGATAAGAATTTTTTCTATATAAAAGTGCTATTTTTTTTGCCGTACTTCCATATGTTGGTGATCACACAAAAAGAGCACCAACACTCAGTCAGTGCAGGAGAGATTGGCTATCAACTTTGTTTTCAACTGATTCAAATTGCAAAAAATTTACCTGCCCTTGAACGGGCGTGTCTGGCTAATTGAATATACAAAGGCGATATTTTTATGTCCATTATGTCAATACTTCAAAATCTAAGTGGCCGATGTGGCCGCACAAAAATACACTTATACTACATTCCGCGCTGGAGATGGACATCTTCTTCATTTGGTTTAAATCTTAACTTGTCTTAAAAAGTGTAAGAACTCTTTTGCTCTTTTGCTAAGTTTATTACGTATTTAAAATCCACCTTTACTGGGACGGGCGTGTTCGGCTAGTGTTATTTATAAAACGGCAATTTGCTTACAATGTGTGTTGTGTTCTTGAATGCTTCCAGGACTTGAAACGTGAAAAAAGTTACACAAAACCTAGCACGCCTCTATCCAGATACTGGCTGGTTTGGCTTTGCTTTGTAATTGAATTTGTGAACTGAGTTTTCTCATTAAAGTCTCAATTGAAACTCCGAAGTACTTATCTTACAAAGCATCTGGCAAGAGGTATTCCATCATGAAAGCGTGACCCTGAACATAAATGTTCATTTTTAATGTTCATTCTGTTGCTTGGGGTTCTTATGAACGAATTATGTTATCACAAAGGTGAATCGTTTTTTGCCGATTGTCATGAACGATCAAGAATCTCGAAGCGTGACTCAAACGATTATCGACACAAAAAATTCCTCACCAATTCCTCAATTATCAAAAATATTTTCTATCCAACAAGATAAAAGCTTACTTCCTCTACATTGGCTAAACTATAATTGTAATTTGCTCCACTTTTGCTTACCCATGTCACTCAAAGTGACATTTTGCCTTTTATCACAAAACGACCAAATTTCTCGAGTTCTCAATTGAAGATATATGTAGAGCACATGTACAGTACAATGTACAATACAGAGTGTTTAATGAAAGGCAGAAATATCATGCTATACATCTTTTTCAAAATTTCCGTTGCACAGTCCACCTATCCAAGTCTAGCTGAAAATAAATTTAGTAATACTTATTTTATGTTTGCCAAACTTCAAACTTGTTCTACCCTTGTTATCGAGTACATGGGTAACCCAACATTCGAACAAAATTTTCCAACCACAAAATTTTCGTTTACTTCAGATCCTGTTGATATCTCTTCATACGCTGGTACAACGGCAAATGTTGACATAAACAACTTTCATACACGCCTCAGTTTCCTCAAGCTAATGCCCCGTAAACTCTGCGAAGTAACAATTATTGTATCCCCTCCGTCACGTGTACACCAAGAAGCATTTGCATACTCCGACTTTGCGTTCAACAGAGAGTGGAGATGTTCAAGGAGAAACAGATATCTTATTAATTTGAATATTTTCAGTACTTCAAAAAAATATCTGCCGTCTGTTACCTACATATCTGCTACAAGTGACACAATTCTCGAGTACGACATCAAATTCAGGCCTAAGGGTATCGATATAACATCAACTTTGTTCAACAACTGTAACACAAAGGCAAACGTACAAATTTCTTGGGAATTGTTACAAACTTCACCCTTACGACAAATTTTGGACGGGATACATTCTCAGCATACTCAAAACCATTGTCCCCTATTTTGGTACGTAGAAACCACGGATGAAACGCTTCAAACTGGTACAAAATACTCAAAAGCAGCATGGAAAAGGCAACCACGTGATGTACTATACTTTGGCCTTAGACCAATAGTACATGATGTAGTACAAGTTTTGAACTACAACAGTAGTACAAAATATAATATAACATATTCAAAACTCGCTAGGTCTAAAGTTGAGTTGCCTTCAATGAAAAGTTATATCATTCCAAAATTCTACGCAAATTTGGGCCTGACAGGCTACTCAGGAGGAACATATATTTTTCAAACGGATACCGTGGAACATTTGTTTCTAACATGTTACAAGGGTTCGCAGTACATTTCATTTGTTGAATACTTCAATGAATTCAGACTAGAGTGTTGGATAGTTCTGGTAGTATTGCTTGTAACAATAAACGGAATCGCGAGATACATGTTTTTGTATCTTAAAATAAGAGATAGTTTTCTCGCGTGGAATTGTAGGCTATTTTTAGACCAGGGCGTCTGCTTATCCAGAAGTGCAAACACGTTTCAGTCGGTAAGGATACTTTTAACGTTGTTGCTACTACTTAGTTTGCTAATAATTAACACGTATAAGAGTGTCAGAACATCTAATTTGACAGCGCAATTACCTGTATCGAACTTGCAAACGTTAGTTGAAGCACTCGATAGTGGCTTTGACATTCTTTTACCAATAGATAAAGTACATTTTGAAACATTTATTACAACGATGCGTGGACATGGCTCAACGCCTCAAAAACCATTTGGGGATTTCAAATTGAAAGCAGTTCGTAAAATAATGTACATGTTTTTGCCAGTGTACCAAGTTATCTCATCTACAAAGAGTATCGTCAATTCCTCAAATTTATTGTTTCGCCGAACTTTGGACAAGATATATGTCACGGAGAACGCCACCTACACTCCAGAATCAGAGCTATTTAAATGTGGGAAGACGTTACTCTTGGGAGAGGAGCCTGAATTGAAACATATGTTACTAAGTGGATACAAGCATGATGTACAACGATTGTACATTGCACCAGATAGGGTATTTGCTATACCCAAGTTTTTAGGAGTTACCAACATGCTCTGGGACCCACAGCACATGTAACTCAGGGTGTTTATTGCCAATTGGAGAACGTAATTTTGATGCATGGAAATTGACTTGACTTCTGTGCATTCAAAATTCCAAATCCAATTTCAAAATTGCAGATTTAAATCAAACTGTTTAGGATTTTATTAAGTTTAGTCCAGCTCTTCCGTACCTCAGACTTGTCTAAAGTAGAAGGTCAACTCATAGAGAAGAAGTTACTCTATGAAGATTATCTAGTTTTGTTTTGTCGGCAGATTGTAGCCACCGGCACACCTCTAACTGACCAGAAATTGCCAACGCCCCGTACTGTCAATCAGTCAAGCGTAGTCTCAAAGTGTCAAGCAGGTAGCGAGCCTCGAACCCCCGCCGCCTGGGGTACCAACCAAGCAACAGGCCACTCGGCCACGACCACAGACATTGTGCGTTGTACACTTATCAGGTTCGCTTCCTTACAAAATTATTGTGGCTGCAGTTGTGTGCGGCCTTTTGTTTGGTTTATTAAAATTAGTAGACAAGTAAATAGACTCCACTATTTATTATTTATTATTTTTTTTATATTACTGATAATTTTAATTATTTTATACTAGCTAATTGTTTACATGATATGTTAACATGAAGGTAAACAATACACGGTGTCAACAAAGTATTACGTGCTTTTTAACAGCAACTAACTATTTTAAATTGCAAACTTTTAGTTTCTAACCGAATCCTTCTGTAATGAATATCATACATAATTTAATTGCAGATTTTAATAGTTAAACTAAAATAATGTGAAATTGAAACTAAAATCTTGACGAAATCAAAATGTGTTAAATCCCATGGAATACTATATAAAATTTGCAATCTTAGGTAACGACGAGCAATTCAAACGGTCAAATAGAAAGACACAACTGTACACTCTCTTCTTCACTATCTCAACAACAAAAATACACAGAGACAATGCGATCCAAGCTCCTTGTACTATAAACAATGATACAATTATATTACTGTCTACTGTTAGTTTTACTACTCTTGCTATCGAGTTCCTTGCTTTTACTAATTTAAGTTTTATTTCTAATGTATGGTTACGCATATCGTGTTTGTAGATTGCAGAGTGCAATTTCGACGTTATCCTTTTCTTATGCAGTTCACTTCTGTCCGAGTGTGTTGCCAATTGTCAGAAATTTAGGAATGCTGAACACCTTCTCCAAAACAATGTACAAGTTACTAATTCCACGTTCAAGACCTGCTAATAAAGTTGGTTCTAATTCGGGCTTTTCACCTATTAATACCGTTTTACCACACTTAAAAATTTCTTCCTCAGGTGAAAAGTGTGGGTTTTCCGTTAGGTATAAACTTTGATATGTTCTGTTCTCATAATTCTGAATGTCTTTGTTACAACCAAAATTTGTTATAACGGCAAAGAGAAAATTGTTGCTGTACATAAATGATTTTACGACGTGTAACGAGATCCCGTAAAATGGTAAATTGTGAAACATACGTTTTGCCCCGTGTGACAGATTTATGTAACTATTGTAGCTTTTTTTTTCTATTGGCATAATGATTTTCATAGGAATATCAAGCACCTCACTTAAAAGTTGAACCCTTGATGACGGCATCGGTGCTGTTAGGTTTGATGTTCGCGAACTTTTGTATACGTTAGTGAGTATTAACCCCAATAGTCTGGATCTTATTGCAAAGTGAACCTTAAATGTGTCCCTTGTGCTTCTGAAGCGAAAACTGATGTCCTTCGTGAAGAGCAGGTTGTCACCCCTGTAACCTTCAAAAGAAATGAGTCACTCGGATTGGAAGCAGAGCTTAAGAGGAAAGACGACACCAATTCAATTTCTGGGATTGCAAATTATGAAGTTTCTCATGCAGAAAGTGCTGATTCAAAGAAAAGGCGCTGTAGAACAAAGCGAAAAAAACTAGATTCATCTCAATCTGCGCCAAAGCTCACTAGCATGGATGATGAAAATAGATTAGTTACTAGTTTTGTAAAAAGTTCAAATTTACATTCAAATGACAAAAGTGAAGTATGCGACAAAGAAATTTTTTTGAAGCACCTTCGAAAAATAGTACCGAATTTTAATACTGATATGCTGGATGATATTTACTTAAAAATTCACAAATACAAATTAAAGCATTTTCTTAGCCAGAAAGATCAAAAAGTAGTTAGGAAACTGATTGATTTTTAGTAATTTTTGGCTGTAATCTACAAATGTAATCACGCAAAACAATTGTTATTACTTTCAGTTATGAGCTGTTTTGATTTAAGTATCTATAAATTTATTTAAGTCTCTTATTTTATCTTGTTCTGTTACTTATCAACTCGAACTCCAGTGAATTATGTTCTAATTGTTTCAAATGTGGAATTTATGAAATAACTCGGTCCATAACCACACGGTTCAGGGACCGAGTATAAATAAAGTCATTCATCATAAGGGTTT
Organism: Bilobella braunerae; assembly: GCA_034694865.1. Lineage (NCBI taxonomy): Eukaryota > Metazoa > Arthropoda > Collembola > Poduromorpha > Neanuridae > Bilobella > Bilobella braunerae. The sequence goes on along the minus strand of JAQFYP010000604.1, from coordinate 6,955 downwards.
AAAAAGGCAAGGAACATTTAGTTAGCATAACTTTTAAACGTAAGGAAGTTGGTTGAAAATTTAATCAGAACCGGATAGGAGTCTGGTTTGAGAAGTGAAGCTGATTAGACGCAATTATCTTGTCTCCGTTTATTTCATAGCTATTGCATTTTGCTTTGCACCAAATTAATTTTATTTTTTAACACAAATCAAAATGTCGATTTCACAGAACGTCGTTTTTGACACTGTTATTGAGTGCTCAGTGAAAATTTTTGAATCGTGCTTAAATCACAGCGATGTTTTTAATAAGGAGACTAAAATTAAAATATTATCGCTACGAAGTTCGATAGACAAAGTTATTAACAAACAGTTTACTCATGAAGCTCAGCAATGTGCCAAAGATGTTATTCCACTGAAAAATAGTAATTCGGTAACTGTTACAAAAATGGAAAACACCAATATTGTAATTCACGGTTTTCAAAATTATTTCAACAACCAGAATATAACCATCAAGGAGTGCCTCCATAATTTTTTTGCAAAAGAAATTGGCTTCAAACCCAAAATTAAATCAGCATCACCTATTGGGAGAGGGGATCATGCACACCGGTCAGTTCTGATTCAACTCGGGTCACAACGTGATAAACTTGGAATTTTCAGCCGCTGTCATAAGATTTCGAAAACGCTTGGAATCGCTATTGTCGAAGATCTGGCAAAACATGAAAGGCAATTGAGAAGAGAGAAATTTGATACTTTTCTCAAGGAGAAGCGGATGGGAAAAAAAGTTTACTTCCGTGGCTCTGAACTAATTATAAAAGACAGAGAAGACAATGAATGTAAAGTGACGCAAGTAGTTTCAAAGCCGCTGAGTCAACCATCTAGAATAGAACAGAAAGTAAATGTACCAAAGCACCAAATGCCCTTCAAAAGTAATGATAATGAAACAATCACTCAGTTGCATCCTTTGACGAAAGCTGACAAGGAATTTATATCTTCGATTCTCGAGACAAATAAACAAGATGGATCTAAAGGACTTTGCAGTCTTCGTCAGGAGCTTTCTCGAATGCAATGCTTGTATGGTGAATGGCGTGGATCTGCACTCACGGAATTGGATAAAAGGCGTTGGGAATCTCTCTATCAGAAGTTTTCTAATCTTTTAGTTTATACAAACTCCACAACTTTTAAAAAAGATTTTTTCAAAAACTTAACATAATTTGAAAATAACTTACATATTTTTATGCTGTTTTATAGATATTGTTGTTGATCAGCCTAGCATTTCAAACGACGTTATCAAGTGCAAAAGTTTATGTCAGCCAGACTCCAATTGTTATTTTTTGCGAATGTTATAACATAAGACGTATTTTTCAGCGGCTCCATGGACGAGAGTCCAAGGGAGTCGAATAAATCTCATTCATTCATTCATTCATAATAAACAACACCAGGAGCTACTGACCTTTGACCTCATCTTCACATAAGACTGAATATATTCGTTACCCGGGTGTCAACCGGAACTTCCGGACTCCAAACCGGATCAAGTCATCTCTAGCCTGAAAAGTAGTCAAATTGCTAAACTAACTGATAAACCTAGAAGGAACAATGTTCTCATGCGCAACATTTTAGATTCTTTCTCAGACAAGCCGTTGGCTGCTGTGAAAAATTTTCTAGCTCACCACAAGCTTGTGGCACCTGTATGAGACCCCAAACCAGATTGTCGGATCGATTGAAAAAAATAGACCAAACATTGAGCTTGCAACCTACTAACGGCTCTCTACAAACAAGATGCAATTACCAACCTCAAAGAAACTCTCTGCTCCTAACGTATCACTTTCCGACAATTTAGCTTAGTTTTTCCATCTCGGGAATGGAATGCTCCTATACTTCCAACGGCACAAAGCAGCAAAACAAGTGTGATAGTATGGCGTGTGGAGGTCCCATTTCCCTTTGGTGAACTCTACATTTGTGAACTTCCTGCCGAAAGCTTTTAGGGAATTCACCCTTCGTGACAACCACATGTCATACCATTGCATTTTAGCGTCACCAAACGCAAAATTGACCCAAATTTTACAACCCTAAATGTCTTCCTCCTAACAAGGGACCATTACAGGAGGGAACACGCGGATCAGGACAACCGTTATACAGGGTGTTCACCAACCTTTTTTTAAGTACTTTAGCCAAATATTAGCTGCTGCGTTCCACGCATGCGCGAGTGACATCATTTTGCATTTTAATTTTCTGAACTTTCTTATGGGGCTTTTACACGTGACAGAGGTACCCTTACTTACAAAGACGTGCTGCAACCCTTCACCTTTTTCCTATTACATATCCCTAACCTAACACATTGCGGAGAAAGTTTAGATAAACCGCATTAAAAAAGGCAGAAATCATCAGCCGCGTGCGTACCTATAAGTGCAGCCGTCCAAAGATTGTAAATATTTTTGGCTAGAATTTGTGATACTATGGAAACTACTAATTTTAACTCACAAGTAAAATTAATAACTCCATTTTAGCTAACTTTCAATTGCATTGATATAATTGTGATTCGTTTAATGAGGGATTGTGCACCTATTTGTAATTTGCGACCAAGAATTTGGCTTCGCAAATTAAATGCTTAATTAAAATACTTAACTCAAACGTAATTATTTATATGCAAGCAAAAATTAAGTGAGTAGTAGAAACATTCCGAGGAATTTTTTTCACGTTCCATACTTGAAAAACAATTAAAAAACATTAGTGTTTAAATTCAGATTTGCAATTGTTGCTCACAAAGACAACAGTAATTTAATAGCAAATGGTTAAATTACTTAAAAGTAGGTTAATGTGCAATTATTTTTGCACTTCTTGTTAATGTTACTTTACTAAACTTCCTCCGTAATGTAATAGTTTAGGCACATTGAATATAAAATGTGCAGGGCGGCTACACATGTTTGTAAGTAACGGTACCTTCTTTGCGTTTCACGTGTAAATATCCCAATAAGAAAGTTCAAAAAGTTGAAATGCAAAACGCTGTAACTCGCGCATGCGTGGAACGCAGCAGCTAATTTTTGGCTAAAGTACTTATAAAAGGTTGGTGAACATCCTGTATAAGGCTTGTCCTGATCCGAGTGTTCCCTCCTGTAATGGTCCCTTGTAAGAGTATGTGCCACAACCATATTTCAACTTTGAATCTTTTGGCATATGTGGGCAATTTGCTTTCCCTTTACCATGGGCGTAAGGGTCCGGTTTTGGATTGTATTAATACTGTTGAAACCGATAAAATACTTTAACTCTTTAACAAGTCTAATGTGTTAAAATTCAAGTTTCAAAGTTATGATTTATTTTAATTTATTATATTGTTATCTGTTCGAAAATTTAGGGTTCCCTTGTTTGTCGGAAATTAATTGGCAAAATAAATTTGAGGCTGAATAGAAGAATTTACAATTTTTTGGACTTTTAATTTGCAGTAATTTGCAGTGAAGCGCTAAAAAGGTACATAATTTTTAGAAAGTTATAAATATTATCAATTCAGAATGAAGAAGCAAATTCACTAAACGATTCTAACATTTTTTACGCAATCCATAATAGCCTTACTCGAATCTACATAAATTTTGGGTGAAAAAAATTGTCCGCTTATGCGAGACCCGTAATCACATATGCACACTCCGGTCGTCTTTTTTTGTGTCAATTAATTTGGCGCAGACAAACAAATGCAACATCAATTGTTTACCTAAAATAATGTTAGTACAAATTATGTATATGCACATTGTTTCCCACCTAAAGTGATACACCCCAAATTTCGAAATTTGTTTATTTTAAACTTTGGAGGGTTACTGATTATTACTCCGTTGAAAAATAAAAATTTAATTTCCAGATGTCTGTCTGTTCCAGAATTTTTAAGGCACCCATACATTTTTAAAAAAAATATTAATTGCGAAAAGTAACCACTTGAAGTTTAAAAGATGGAGCACGGATGCTCGATTGTTAGAACTGTAAAATAACCACTCACCAAAATTTTTGTCAAAACAAAGCGCGTAAATGCAAATACAAGTCATAATGTCATATAGAATTTCAATAGCTGCGAAGTAGTTCGATAAGCTCAACATGTACTCAGAATACCATTGCCCTCAGACAATATATATCATACCGTAGCAGGATGGAGAAGGGGAAGAAGATAACTTAAGGCATAAGGTAAAGAGATAGTGGGAATAAAGGGATTGAACATCTCTTGTGTCGTTCATTCATTGTTGTGATGGGTATCCACCTCACCGAGCCACCGTACCCACAATCCACTCACTCGTCGGCTCATCCGAGGTCAGAGGTCACAGTCATTGTTCACCTTACTGTACTTCACATGTACAATCCTAACTATTTTTACTGAAACTTGAGTGCCAGTTTTAATTTTACTAGAAAAGTGACCTAAACACAGAACACAACTTACGTGATGACAGTCGCCTCGGTCACACAATAAGTTGATGCATGTGCCGTGATAATGACAATGCCTTGTACTTCTCGGATCACATCCCCAAGTGTCTAGGCTGGCACTTAATGTACGTGTTTAAAAATATGTTATTCTGAGATATCAATCACTCCTACGCGAAGGTATGTTACGATTGATCCAATCAAAGCGCTCCTTACCAACGGTCGGAGACCATTGCATGTATGAGCTCTAGGATTACCACACAGTTACTTATTTACTAACAGGTGCATGTTGCACTACCAAAGCCTACCATTTGCGGTTTCACTTTAACTTAACCAAAAATGGTATAATGTTTTACACAATTATATTAAAACTTTCAGGATCGACTTGGTAACCCTATGTACAACTTCCAGCAACTATTTTTTACACGTTGACTCGAATATAATTCAAGCTATGTGTGCCTAGATATAATCCCGAAACTCATTTTAACTTTTACACCAAACCATACCAAGTCAATAATATTGACTGACAGGGTTCATCAATTTTATCGCCCGGATGATTACAAAGAAATATCTCAAACTCAGTGTTTCATAAATACCTAAATCTAGAGAAGCGTGATGCCTTCAACTAGTAACGAATTTGTGATGAACATAATTTATAACAACTGGTCGTTCCCGGTTGCAGTAATTAACAGTTTCAATCAATTTTATCGGCATAAAATGTAAACAGAATACATTTAAAAGTAATTAATTACGAAAGAAAAAAAAGTAAAGAAAGATCTGACCCATGGGTCATTTGTGGCAAAAGGCAAAGTCCGTGGAGAAACTTTGCTAGTAAAAGATCCTGTACCACTTCTCATTGCGGTTTTATTGCACATATCATAGTCTGGTTGAAAACTCCTAAAAATTTGACGGAAAGGAACTCCTTTCTTTTGATGGTTTTGTTTAGATAAATTGGATAAAAGTTTGATGAAGTTTTTGAAATAATAAGTTGTGTTCAGCGCAAATCAACATTATCCTAATTAAAAATCGTGTTAATGTTTTATAGGAGTCATCTTAGCTCATACTAAATATAATATAATATAAAAACATAATTTCCTATATTTAAGTGTTGTTAGTTATTAATCACAAAAACGAATTTAGCAATACTTTTTGAGCCGTTGTTAAATGATCAAAGGTAATAGCTTTAGCGTACGTAAGAACCCCCTGTTTATATGTAGTACTCCACTTCAAAAAAATAATTATTGATAGTTGTTTATCGTAATTAACTAACTAAAATCACAATCAGGGAAATTATTTAATCATTACAACAGAGTTCTTCAGCCAGTCAAAGTTAATTGTACAAAACAGAAAAAAGAGATTGAAGTTGGTAGGATTCAAACCTGCGACGGTGATGTTCGAGTTTATGGCAACGCTTCTCACTATTAGGCCACATAGGGCCAGTTGTTGTAAATCAACTGAAATTTTTTTGGTTTTATCTTTGCCATGCGCCTCACCTCAGATGCCAACCAAGTTCGTTTTGTATATAGTAATTAAATTAAATTTTATTACTTATATTAAAAAATATCAACTAACTCGCAACCCCAACAAAACGCATCACTGCACTAGCACTACTTGTGGGTTTAGTACCTATTGAAAAGCATCACTCCTTAAACATATACTTCTGAGTGTACCTTTGGCAGTAAAGTGTGAGCTGCCAAGTATTGTGCTTTTGACAAACATCGCAAGCACTCATTTAGGAAAATTCAGCACATGTGTCAATTACCATAAAGCCATTGCGAAAGCACATTATGGTTGTTTATGCGATTAAAATGAGATAAAATCATAAGAAATAATTTTACCTTGATTAGTGTTTATATTAAATGTTTACACAATAGAATGCGATTTTCACTTGGGCAAAAGCAGTTATTTATGTAACTTTTAGGATGAATATTGTCATGCGCAAATTTGACGTCACATATCACACGATTTACCTGAAAGAAACAATTAGATTGCAAAACCTGTGGGCATGAATTCCTAAATCCTAGGCAACAATAAGATACACATCTCAGAAAACACATTTCAAATGTTGTGGACGGCATAAGTTAACAGTTCGGTTTTAGGAAGAGGAAGACAGTTTTATTCCTTTTTTTGTTGTATGAGAAAATGAAGCGTGAGAATAAAGGTAAATTTGGATTGTAATACTTTATTATTATTTTATTGTGGCTTAATAGACATGTTCAACTTGCTTAATTGGTATTTTTTTTTATAAGTTTTGTGGATATCTATCTTGTGAAAATTTTAAATAATATTTTTAAAATTCTTTTTTGAAAAATAGTTGTTTGATAAGTTGTGCAAATATTCGGTAGAAAGTGCAATAAATAAGTAAATAAACTCAGTTATTTATATTTTTCAGATTAATTTTGACAAAAGTTTTGGTTAAATACATACATCATAATTTCTATCCCAATATATTGATTTTGATTAATTTTAACTACTCATAGTCCGAGGGGAATGACCCTTGTCCTAGTTTGGGTAGGTGCCGAGATCGAATCTCGGCAGCCGCACAAAAAAGTGGGTGGTGTGGTAGTGGTGAGTGGAAGCCTCG
>JAQFYP010000603.1:0-21477 GCA_034694865.1 Bilobella braunerae | reverse complement strand
GACCTTTGATCTTTGACCCTGGAAAAACCGGAAGTAAATTTTGACCGGAGTTTTGCCCTAAACCACCCCAGATGCATACCCCATTTATGTGTAAAATATGGCGCCTGTAGGTCTAGCGGTTTTTGCAGGCATCGGTGACAGACAGACAGACGGACAGACGAACGATTTTATAGTATAGAAGAGATATAAAAACATGTATATATTAACCTAAAATTTATTATACATATTACTATTTTACGTAAAACAGTATCTATCATTCAAAGTGTTGTAACTTAACTCCATCAGTTGTATTTAAAATAAAAATTAAGTTAAACTGATGTTTTTTTTTCCTAGAGAAAGCTGAATTCTTTTAACCGTCTGGAGTGGGAAGGCAATGTTGGAAATCCAAAATTATATTTTCCAAGTACCCTTAAAAAGGGTTCGATACAAAGTGAACACTTTTCAAAAGGAATTCCAAAGCAGCAAAATAGACAATACGGACACTACACAAAAATAGAATTTTTAAGTTGAGGTTTATTGGCCTATTCTTGTGTTAGTTCCTAAACGCACTAGCAACGAAGTAAACCAATTTTGTGAAGTTAAAACACTGTGCTAACAGGATACAGCTCTTCTTCTCATCAGTTATATCATTAAAACTTTAACATCTTGTTTACGGATGAAGGCTCTCTTAAAAGTCGACGCAACTTTGATAGGTATTACAAAATTAGCTTATATCATGTATGCTTACGCCTAATTCTATTATAAGTTGAGAGGGGTTTGTGTGTTGAAATATATTAAAAAAGTAGGAGTAGATACTAAAATCATATTTGGTTCTTGAGAGTTTTTTTTTACTTTGACAAAGTGCGTTTACTGTAAAATTTTGCTGTATAAATTTATCTTCTGTTTTTTTTTACAGTTGAGTAGAAAAAAATAAAATATGCTGTTATTCAGCATTCAACATCTACAAAAGCTCAATCTCAAATGGAAGTATTGGTGTCATGAAGCAGCTTTCTTCACCAACACTATTAACCTGCGAGTCAAACCTCCAAAAATTGTTTGCAACAAATGTCCAGAATTCAAGTCAAAGTAAATTAAGTTTTCGTATCATTGTTTATCCTTCATCTCTTCGATTCATCAACCTTGTTAAGTCTATCGAGAATTTTATTAATGCTCAATGCACTTGTTATGATGACATCGGCAGTTTTATGTTCAAAACTGCCGCAGTGAAGGCGAGTTCAACATGGTTTTTGCATTTTTTAGATCTCAAAATATCGTTTTGCTTTTTTGAATTTTTTTAAATGGTCCTTGACTAAACATTTACGTTAAATTTGTGCAGTATACTATAGCAAACTTATTTGCTTTCCAGTGTCGCAAAATGGCCTAAAACAGGAGAAAATTCCACATGTCACACTCTTTCAGAAATTGTAGGCATTTTATCCAATGGAAAAAAAATGTTTAAAATATAGTAAAATAGAGTAGCTAGATGTTAGATTAATTTTAATTTCAAAAAATGCTGCCACGCTGTCAATGAATCAAAAAGCATGTAAACGTGTCGACCGACATATGAGTTTAAAGAGGCTACTTAAATTTCTCCTGATCTAAATTTGACAAAAGAGTTTTGGTAAATCACTAAAACTAAAATGGAGTCAGGGTTAAGGCAACAAAAAATTTGATCAGCACATAAGTTACCTTGTCGCATTCGCCAGCTTGTGAGGAAACTAGGCAAAATAATTGCTTCTTTTTCCATTTGGAACCAAGAATTATTTGCAAGAAATCAATCAATCGGAAAAAGATTCAACATTATTTAAAAATTAGTCAAAAATTTCACTTGACGTGTGACAATTTGTCAATTGGTTTATTTGTTTGCGTAATTATAAATTGTGACAAAATAGTCTTAATTGAATCAACATAAATTTAGTACATATTAATTTGAACATGCGATTGATTACCTTGGAATGTGAATGCATTAGTAAGTAGTCATATTGGAAACCCTCATGCAGTTCCATATGGAATTAAATTAGCTCTTGAAATTCCATTGGGCCAGCAGCATTTGACTTTAATTAATGCGTAGTACCAACAAAATTAATTCAGAAATTAAGCATACGTTTTTGGACAGTTAGAAGTTAGAAAAAAATTTGGAAGTATTAAAAATGCGTAAGATTTTTAAAAGTAGTCTTCTTTTTACTGATATTGTGTACACTGTCTTTATTTTCATACCTTTCGGAGACTGCGATTTCGAATGGAAAGCCAGTTCAAGTTTAGCATGTAGCATTAAGTCGTCGCCAATTACGTCCGCTAAGGCCACTAGAAAGTATGTTAATGGAAATGCCAATGCGGATAGACGCAATTTCCCAGTCGCTTGACTTACTGTGTAAAAATTATGAAGCACGCAGTAATCTTTCTTCATTTTCAAAAGAAAATTAAAAAAGAAGATTGGAGAAAAAACGGAAGAAATAGAAGATATGAAAAGATGAAATGAAGTAATTCGTTAAAAAATTAGAAAGTCTTTGTAGAACGGCAGGTTCACGCTCACTTTTCCAAGACAGCTGTTAATAATTGAACAAAGTGCACGTCAATGTCTTGGATATTGTTCAACTTTTGAATGTTCACTTTATTTGAATCAAAACTCCCCAGCTCTCTATTGATGCAAATATCAAAGTCTTGAATTAGATGAATTAGACAAAAAGTTGGACAATGACTTGTAGTTCGGAAGTTGAAGTATCTCCATCAATTGACCGTATTGTTTGGGATAAACAATTACGTGAAGAAATTAAAGCTGGTCTCAAAACCTTTCAATTACAAGTGCACTGTAGGCAATTTGAGTAAGATTTCCACATCAAAAATTATATTTTTTTTTACACTTCTTAGTTTACAGTACAATTTGTACAGTACAGTACAACTTCTTGTGTAAAACTGTTCTTCTCGTTTAAGCTAACTTGACTCCACTGTGATGGCAATTCCAAAAACAGACGGCCCGCGTTTGCATACCAATGTAACACCCACGAAGGTCACTGGCCGAAACCTTTAGGGGGCCGCCTACCTTCGTCGAGTGCTGCGCAAGTTTGTGGGCACTTGACCTTTCCTTAGGTCACTTCTGATACTTTTTAAAATTCGTTAACTTTAACTTAAAAAAAAAAGCGGGGGGCCATTGGAAGGGAATGGCCGCCTCAACTTTCTCCGGCCGTGGCGGAGCCGTAGCTCCAGCCGATTGGCAGGGAAAGCAAGTCAAGCCGAGAAAGGCGAAGAAGGTCCAGCCTTTTTGGCGGGGCTAAAAGTGCAGCGGTCTCTCCAGCCTCAAGGGCAGAGAGTCCAGCCGACCAACACCGCGGCGGTCAAGCCAGCCGTACGGTGTCCCTTGACACCAAGGGTGCTCTTCAATACCTTACTTTCAGGCGGAAATGAATCCAGCCTCTGCGGCAGAACCGGATTTAAGACAATGCACTTTGAATAGAATCTGTGCAATAATACCTTCAACAATGCTTTTAGAAGTGTTATTAACCTTTGCTTTCCGCATTCGAGGAAGTGGAAGGCGAGCGTCTCGGAGGAAGTACCGGCAGCAAGGTTCTTTGGAGAAAGTCCTCGTGGCTTAAATGAACGATGCCAGCGGAAGCGCGGGTCTCCGGAGATCCCTGAAGAATGTTAAGGATCCTTTTGAAGACACTTAGACGAATTGAGTTCTTTCTCAAGTTCTTTATTTCACTAAATTTTTCTACAAACTTTAGTCTAAAATTTTACTTTAAATTTGCTTAGAATTAAGCAGGCTACTTTACAGTTCGGAGACAGGAATTAGACTAAAGAAAAGGCTCGACGAGGACGCCGTCCTTCGAATATTTATAACCTCTTTGTAATCCAAAACTATGGGAAGCTAAGCCATAAATCTATCCCTAAAAACTCCTAAAATTATCTAAAATCATGTTTGTGTCAACGAGGGTCACAAAGGTCCTTGCTGAGACAAACATGCGCTCCCATGCGTCCCCATGTTAGTAAGCGAGAAACGACCTTTTGATCCCTAAAAGCTTTTCTCACATAACCTAATAAATCTTTCATTTGTGCCTGATTTATGGCTTTCCTTTTTCTTAAAAACCTAAGCAATCCCTAATAAATGACCTATTCCTGATTCTCATTCATTCCTAATCTTTTTAAATTATTGATTTTTACATTATTTTTAAATTATTGATTATTTTAATTTACACCTCAATTCTCAGGTGTAACACCAACTACTTCAAACAAGGCGATATGTCTTCAGCAGTTCAATTGTAAAGACTAAGGCGAAATTGTTTTAAATGACCTACAAGATGATTTTTTAAATTGTATTAAAGATGTAGATATAAATAACATATTTTACCGTCGCAAATTTTTTCTGTTTGTTGAGCAATTTATTTCCATCTGCTAGACCCAGTCACCGTGTCAAGATCTGGGTCTCGCAACCAGAGATGGCTGGGAGAGTAGGCTAAGCTCATTTGGCACAGGAAATGTGCCAATAGATGAGCCCGGGCTCTTGTGCCACGTTGGAGGGGATCCTATAAAGGAGAGTACAAGGGGGTCAAGCGGGGTTTTCTGACTTTGGATTTGGAAGTGCTTCAGCGGAGAGCAGAGTATTGGGTGTATCCCTTTCTTATGGAGAAAAGCTTCAGCCATCAAAGTCCAGGAAGGCACCTTAGGGTGAACAGCGCTAATAAAGCTCACCTCTTGTTCTGGAGTTCATGGTTCTTGTTCACATTTTTCATCCATCATTTAGAGGGAGTCTCTGGAGTAGAAGATAGGAGTAATTGGTTGTCCTGCAGTCCCTCTTTGCGAGCTAGCAGGACCATGGCACTTCCAATGGTGCCAATACCCGGAACCTCTTTGGCCTTGTCAGCGACACACTATGAAACTTTCCCCACAAAAACTCTACTAATCTATAAGCTATATTTTGACATTGAGTCACAACCTGATTTAATTTCGTTTTGGACATATAAGAGAATTTCCAATCGCATACTTTATTTACATAAAAATTTTAAAAACAAAAAAGGATTAAATTAGAACCTTAAGATTTGGGTGGAATTAACACGATTTTCGGGGTGGGTTCCCAAAGAACACGACACAAAAAAGTAAAAGCGCAAGCTTCAACTGACACTGCGCTCTCATAAATTTTAGAGCAAGGGCAACGGAAGCAGAGATGGGTTTCACGAGTTTCTCCTTTCTTATTGAGGGCAGATAAGCTTTCCATGCAAGACCAACATGTATCACATTAAAACGAAAATAGTGGATGATGTCTTCAAGAGCGCAAGATACATCATCACGCTCCAAACAAGCGTAACAATTGGTAGAATCAAGATGATCTTAAAACTTGGTAACGTTATTTTTATTATTTTATCATGGACAACCAAGGCAGTCGCGGCGATGTAGGTCGAAGTTGGAATCATCGAAAGTAGCATTGGGACATACTTTTTTGAGTTGAGTGTTGATGGCCAGTGGTAATCTTGATGTGTTCTTACATAACGTCTAAAGTAAAAATGGCTTGAACTTTTAGACGGCCGAGTAGTACGGTCGCCTCATTATCTCGGCCATAAAAAAAAACAAAAAAAAAAGGTTGCTTTCATGTATGGGAGATTTCACGACAAGTTTGTGGGTAATACCAGTTGAAAAAGAAAAAGTGATGTTAAATAATGGAAAAATGAATACACAAGCCTTAAAATTCAATTAAAATCAGAAAACTACCTTAGGCATAAGCCATTAGGCTATGTAGGTGATATGGATTGATATGAAATGTTCTCAGTGGTCACAACCATTTTACACCACGAAGGCAGAATTTCAGAAGACACAAAATCAGAATGGTTTCCTTTGTAAGCACAAGTAAAGGATTTCAGAGGTTGGGTTTGTTCGGCTAGCCCTTTCAGCCAAGTTGCGGACCGAAAATTGGACTTGTGAACCTTCAAATTATCAAAAAAAAGAAAGGTACTCTCATCATTGAAAGGCACTATGAGAATAATAGCAGAATAGAGGTCCGGACGGGTAAGGAATTCGGTGATGTGGGAGGCGGCCGTAAGGTGTTCACGGTGTTGGATAATAGCGCCACTCTCGGTTGGTTGTTTGGAGGAAGCATCAGGAATGCCTTAAGGAGCAGTAGACACTAGGTCAAGCTCAGCCAATCTTGTTTCAAAAACTTTTTAAAATTCTAAAATGAAACACAAAACAATTGAATTGTTTGGGCATAATCAAAAGAGAACAAAACAGGGAATGACATACATTGGCAGAGCGAATGTCTTCAAGCCATTTGGAACATACACTCATGATATTGAAGAAAGGGTGACTCTGTAAAGTTAGGTGAAAAAAAGCATTGTCGCTACATACCCCGTATATATTTCGTATAAAATTTTTAGTCTAAAGAAGGGAACTTACGTCCCGATCCGCTTTAGCCGTTGACGCTTCTCTTGATTGTCCATATTTTCTGCTTCCTGAAAACAATTAAAATTTAAAAAGCAAAAACCAGAAAAATCTCAGTCTCCAAAAGGAAACTTACGTCAGGATTCGCTTCACCCGTTGACGCTTCTTCTTCCATGTGATTATCATCATTATTTCCTTGATCCTAAAAACAATTCCAGTTGAATACAATTAGGCAACTAGGAAATTTCTAAATTAAATAGTGAAAATCACCTTAAGCCACTCTTAAGCCCTTGACCCCGCTGCTTCTTCCCTGTTATCCTCGTTGTCAATTTCTAAGTCCTAACCAATTTCAGTTGAAAACAATTAGGCAAATAGGAAAATTGCCAATTTAAAAAAGTGAAAGTAACCTTAAGCCTCTCTTCAGCCCTTGAGCCCGCTGCTTCCGTGTGATGCTCATTGTCAATTTCTAGGTCCTAAAGAATTCCAGTTGAAGATTTAACTTATTAATTTTTTAAAGTGTAGTGTTATGAATAATATTGTGCTTAATTACGTGTGCTGGTCGTTGTAAATTGGTTGGAAGGTCCTCCTAGTCTGATGCTGGTGGAGGATGCAGCTAAAACATATTAAATGTACTTGAGTAAAATTTTTAATGATATTCTAAATCATGCTTTTATCCTAATTAGTCTTTAGTCTTAATTGATTTAATAAATTCTGAAAATATCACCTCTGGAAGAATTCCACTCGGAAATTTACGAACATCTTTGCACTTGAAAGTCTTGTAGTTGCATCTTGAAAGCATTTTTTCGTACTTGAACTTGACCAGCACATTCTGACCGTGACTACTTGAACGAGATATGAGATTTAGAGATTCTATAAATTTAAAAAACTATTTTGCAACTCACATTGCATGATTTGGTATCTTTTTTAGTGTTTTTAGATATTGCCTTTTCACACTCACACTTTTTCCATTCATGGCAAAAGCACTGATATTCTATTTCATTTTCTGTTGCGCTTCTGTCTGTTAAATCCATTACGAAAGTGATTGATATATCTCAAATAAAACCAAAAATCAGACAAAATTACAAAAACCAAATCAATATTTTAAAAAATCGATGAAGTCTTACTTAAAGCGTAAGATGAATTTATCACCATGTGTCCACTTCCGCCTATTGTAATAATTATTTCGTTCTTCTTTTGGACATATGTTTGGTAAGGAGTGCCCCTTTTTTTGAGGGTCCATGGTGTTATAAGGTATTCCTTAGTATTTAAAGTGCCCGCGCAACCACCGCCGAACCACGTGGCGACTGCCTCTCGAAGACGCAAAGTGTTGATGTGATTAACAATAAACCTAACTTTCCTGATCCATCTAGCATTACATTGCCTTAGGACACATTTCCATCGTAGAATCACAAAAAACTAGATTTAGAAAATAATATACAATTAATATAACAAGAAAACTACCTCAGTGTGAAACGCGGCCGCTGTAAACGGTTTTGAAATGTAACTCCAAGTGCTTGTAACTCCACTTTTAATTCAAAAAGTACTGATTTTTGTTTTTTACTTTATTGTAATAAAAATAATTTAAAATATATAATTCAAGATTTACTAACATTTTTATTTTATGATAAAAGAGTGGATCCAGAAAACAATTTAAGTTCAATCTTCCATGAAGCTTATTCATTACAGCCTGAGATTTGTCAAGCTTATAGATAGATTTCTTTTTTGGAAGTTGTTTATAAAAATTTGTAATTGTTTCCTTGGTTCAATCAAAGAGAGGTCGTGTCGTGTTTTAATTTGAAAAACTCTGAGGTGTTTTTATTAAATAAATATAAAGTTTTACCTTGGAAAATTTTCAAGCACAAATCTTTCAGTCTTTTTTACGTGGGCCGGGTCAACTTAACAACAAAGCTCTTAGAATCACACCATTGGTAACTTTCCAAGTATACGTAATGGCCGAATCCAGAGAACGCTTCGTAAACTTTTGAATTACTTTTCACTGGCTAGGTCCAACGGTCCAACGTTGACTACAAAATAACCGTCAGATTTAATTTTTTCATAATTTTCCATGACCAAACTATTTATCATGACGTGAAGATTGAATATTTTTCCAACTGGTAAGTAATGGGTAAATGGGGTGCTTTGTACATACTAAAAATTTTCAAATTAACATCATGTTTTGGTTACTAGTATATCAACAATTTAAAATTTTACCTCAAAATCTGGATCATCGTCGAATGCGTAGTATGTTTTTTTTGTTAAGTTTAACATTTTTAATTAGTCTCTCACGCTCGGCCTCCTTTTCCTTCTTGCTTCGCAAATTTGGAGGCATTTTTCTCCAAAATATCCGACTTGAATTGCTGCTGATTTGCTTAATTGGGTTTGAAAACACTGCTATGATATATTTTTTAATATTCAAAGCAAATAATTAAACTTAGAACACTACTTATCAACTCAAAGACAATTAGCTTTAACTTAATTATCTAGGCAGTCAGCTCCAATCAGGACTGAAATTTCCACAGGGAGGCTTGAGTCCGAATTGTTGACCCATAATCCATTGGTCTTCAGCTCCCGCATCCCTTCCCATGAGGAGCCCTTGGGAGCTCTCCGCAAATCTGGGGCTGATCCATGAGGGCCGCAGCAAAAAAGTACTTCTTTGCTCGAATGCTCCCTATCCTCGGATGGAGTGGTACTAAACCTTGACCTCTGCCCTTCCAAACAGTCGATGGCTGACTTTGACCCTGTCGAAGGGCGTGGATCTCAACTCACGTACCGTCTTCTCAAGTACGTATGACTTTTGAGAGCCACAGTCCAGCAACGCTCGGCTTACGGCTTTCATTCTTTGTTCTTTCGACTTTGTTCTTCATTCTCGATTTCTACCCTCAGGAAGTCCATGAGGAAATTGATGTCGCCCTTCGGTGGGTCGAGGTCACTTCCATTTCTCCCAAAATTGACACTCCTTTGCCAAGCGAGTAGGATGTCCTCGGGAAGACTCGACTCTACCATTGGAAACAGGAACTTTACCATCTGTTCCATATTCACTCCTAAAAAGGCCAGCGAATGAAGTGACGAATGTAGGCGGTCGTAGAGAGTGCTGAGCGGTGACTTGTCACTTGTCCTTGTGTCCAGGATCATCTTGATCAACTCCCGGACATACACCTGCTTGAGCAATTTCTCCCTTCCAAACCTCTCCCTCAGCGCTGCAATGGCCTTTGGATAATTTGCGGCGGACTCTGGGTAGCGCTTGACCGCTTCCTTAACCCTGGACCCTTTTACCACGGACTGAGGTAGGAGAATTTGTCCGCATCGTGGAGCTCTTCGTCTTCATTGATGCGGAAAATCTGTGCCCACCAGCCAAACCACTCCGTGAGCTCTCCTCCAAATTTCCGTATTTCAATTTTCGGTAGTTTCACCATCTTCTTCCGCCAAGACGACGTGTCACTACCGCCTTGGCTATGCACAGGGGAATTTGGCCTCTTGTAGAGAAGCCATTCTGCGCGTAAGTTAGCGTGGACGATCTTCCTGGATAAGTCGTCCATGACTTCGCACTCTTTGTCCACGTCATTTTCAGCGGATTCTGGAGCGTCGAGAAGTAAGCCCTTGAACAGCTCGTCCAGTTCTGCCAATGTCGCCATCTGTCGCTCAAGAGGGCGAGGAGTTTCTTCAGTTCCATTTCCTCTACTTCTTTTTTGGCCAGTTCAGCGTCGAGGGCACTGACGATGTTGGAGACTGTCTTCTGCTCCATGTCCCTTTGCTTCTGCATCCTCTTGATTTGTTTCATTTCGTCCACCTCGGATGTCATGGCAACAAATAATACGAAAAAATTCTATTAATTATGGCTCGTTACACCTTCCTGGAACGATGGTCACCTTGCTCAATAACACTCCGGCAGTGATCAGCCCCGATGTGCACGTTGTGATTAAAGGTGAGTGCTGAGGGTTTCCCGAATGTACCTTACTCGTCTCGAGGTCCAGTGTCTGCGTGACTTCGTTTTGTTCCGAGTTTACTCTCGGTTGAAGTGACTTGACCTTTGGCCTCCTGCTGACTATGTGGATCTTCGGTGGTCCAACAATCCTGTCACGGTCGCCAAATTTAGAAACGTCCACGATTTCTACCCGAAAAAGTAACGTTTTCCTTGGAAAGTAAGATCCAACGATTACCAATTTAAACTTTTACTACTTTATTTACTTTAAACAAATCAAATACTGATTACTAACTTAATCAGTTAAACAAAACGATTATTTAACTCAATTAATTAACCCTAAAATGAGAAGCCCTATTCTTACGACTGTCCTCGTCGGCTCGAGGACAAAATAGCTCTACCTCTGTTCTGCACCTCTCGGACAAAGGACACTATTCAAAAGTAACCATATTCCCGCTTTTTCTAACTTTTAGTCAATTAGTTTTAAGTTAATTAACCTAACTGTGAGCCCTCGGACCCCGGCTGAAGGTAGGCCAATGAACGAGGATGCCACACACAATCTCTCGGAGGCTCAGGAAGCGACACCAGGGGTCACTCCTGGTCCTGATAGCCTCAGTGGTAGATTCGTCTGACTGTATCTGACTGTATGCTAATTAGAGTAAATGCAAATAAAGAGTAACAACTTATCTGATGATTGAGCTGATGAAAGTTTATTTCCTGTTGTGTTAGTCGACCGTGAGGAAGGGAGAACAAACCAATTCTATTAAAGAATCAATTCTTTAGTTGAATGCTGATGTGGTCGAAGGGCCACTACGGAAAGTTGAAGCGGTGTCTTAGATTTTCTCGTTGGAGCGACGCCATTTCTGCTGAATGCAAAGAATGCCACGGACCTTTAAGGATTGTGAATGATAGACCTAGTTTTTTTTAAGTTGACTTAGACTTTTAACGATGTAGTTCCAACTCAAGGCAGAAAATGCTACAAAGTGGACTTTGTCCACCCGGGAGCCCGACGCAGAAACCAAACGCAAAGCATCAAGAATCTTAAATGACCTTGACGAATCATAACCAATGCTGACGGAAGGTAGGTACTGTTGGTACCTTAATGCAAGACAAGTACATGAAATTTACCTCAGATTGTTAGGAGAGATGTTTTGTTGATTGACTTTTGTCCCAAATTAGGACCTTACATTTCCCTAACAAGGGACCCTCGCGACAGTGGACACGCCAATCTGAACTATCGTCACACATACTATTAAGTGACCATATCGAACTCGGTTTAAGGTAATTTGAGCGGCGGAAATTCACGCATGCGCAAACGAATTACTTGAACTCGTCAGAATTGGGAGATTTCCTTATGGCGATTTGCATGTGAAACAATATTTATATTTTGTTTCACATTTTCTGATCCTGATTTTGCTTTGATATATTACCTGTTTATATTTACCTGTGACTACCATGTTATAGGGCTAACGTGAATTCAAAAACGAGTAAGGTCAACTCAATGAAAGGTCAGGAGCGTCAACATTTCTGCCTAATTACGATGAGTCCGGAAACCAAAAAATTGTTTTTTCGATAATAACGATAATAACCTGGCAAAACTTTCGAAACCCCGAAAAACAAATTTTTTGGTTTCAGGGGTCATTATAATTAGGCTGAAATGTTGACCTTCCTATTGTTGATTTGACCTCACTCATTTTCGCATTCTCGTGAGCACTGGAACATGGTAGTAACATAAACAGTTAATGTATCGAAGCAAAATCAGGATGAAAAAATGAGAAACAAAATATGAATATTGTTTCACATGCAAATCGCAATAAGGAAATCTCCCAATTCTGACGAGTTCAAGTAAGCCGTTTGCGCATGCGTGAATTTCCGCCGCTCAAATTACCTTAAAACGAGTTCGATATGGTCACTTAATAGTATGTGTGACGATGGTTCGGATTGGCGTGTCCACTGTCGCGAGGGTCCCTTGTAAGTGTTCCAGATGAATAGTTTGCTTTAGACAGTCACGAGGACACATATCAGCATCAAGCTTGGAGTTCTTGTGCCGACCGCAGTAACTGCACCAATAGCAGTCCCTTTGATGTTTTTTACGCTCCTCTTGTCGTATAGGTTTTTTGGCATCATAATCAGGGTAATGGGAAGTACAAGACAAACACTGTTCACAGTCATTCTGTAAGTGAGCCAGCAAAGCTTCGGCGGACTTAAAATACTTCCCAACCTGTTTTCCTTTCACTGCAATAAAATTAAAGCCACTTAATAATTACACACCTAATGACTGGGCAAGTGTTAAGCTGGATACAGTGAATGGGAGCTTATTGAATTTACAATTAAACCTGAAGTACAATTATTTAAACATACCTTTATGCCAAGGGCAGAAATGACATCCTTTGAAGTTCTTCCCATGAATACTTTCATTCGCATGATGAACTTTCCTTTCCACCTAAGGAAATGCAAACACAACAAGCATGTACACAATGTTTAAACACAACGTTTTTACATTAACCAACAAGGCACTGAAGTTAACTCATTATCGGTTAACATGTAGAGAGTTTATAGACTTTAGCAAACGATTAGAATTGACTTACTGTTTTGCACAGAAGTAATTTACATGTGCATGGCAAACACACTAAACGATGAAATTCATCGTGTGCAACTCCACTCTGTCGGTTGCAACCACAGGGGATCGCATATCGAGGACCGTGTGAAAGTCATCACAATGCTTGTGAAACTTGTCTAAATTTCTGAATTTGGCATTGATTGGAGGGACGTCACTCTTCAGTAGACACTTAGCCATATCCTCCGAGTCACAGTGATTACAATAAATTACTCCTAACTCACACTTAGGACGTATACGCAATCGAGCGGGCAATCCAACTATTATTTAAAATAAAATAAAGTAAAAAAACCTAACTCAAATAATTCCTTCCATTCAATTCTTGCCACGAACTTGTCCAATTTTAGAGTCAATGTTTCTTGTTAGTTGACAACCATTTTACAATGTCTGTTTAGACAACGTTGAGATGAGGTCAAGCGAACTGACCGTTTCGTCTGTATTGTAGTCGGGACTATGACAGACAGAACTGACGTCTCTTTTGTCATCGCCCTTGGTGAATTCGATGACCTTAATTTGAATAGGAAGCGTGTCAATGTGCTTCAGTTTCAAAATTGGCTCCTTCTTTGCTGTCTAAAAGCTCTGAACATTTTTTCAATAGTGAACTATTTTTCACCTTTGGTTCTCCGCACCCGACTCGACCAGGTACTCGCCGGTGGTCCCAGCCACAAGTCCTTAATTTTCTTCACCTCCCAATCTCGAGTGACGAATTACGTGTCAATTATATAGAACGCTGTGCGCAAACATTCTTCCGGTGCATGAGTCTTACTAAAAACAAAACAAGCAAAATAAAATTAAAAACTAAGAAAAATATTTTATTATGATTATAAGACTTACCTTCTGTCGAGCCATATACAGTTGTGCAGAAGCGTTCCCAGTTTCGGGGTGACGCTCAACTTTGTGTGAAGTTACCCGTCGGAGCTAGAATTCTTGCTTCATGCAAAATGAATATTTGAATTTTTGTAGACTTTATTGGGACATAAGGATCAGAAATTTCGGGCAAACGGTAAAATTTTTCAACACCAATTTCGTTCTCAACTGATAACGCAAGTTGACAAATCCTATCAGAATTTTAAAAGGGCTACACTTAAGTTAAGATATTTGATGATTTAAGATCTCATTTCTTGATGAATCATATTTTGTTACTCGCCAAGCCTGCAGACACAGGCCTTCAATTATTTGTAAAGTGATAAACATTCAATTGAGTGTAAGTGAGTTAAAAATTGAGCATCATTTATAAGTTTAGAAGTTCATTTGGATGACGGTAAACTGAAAAGTAAATTTTTACTGCACCGGAAAACATAATGAATTGACCTTGTAAACTGTCGTACGGGTCATCTGCTAATTTGAAGACTAAAAATGATAATTTAGTAGTAAAGCATAAAGCGTTGAACGTAAAATTGAAAACTGATTGACAGTATGGCAGGTAAAATTTGAATTGCTAGTTTTCTTAGAATAGTATTACGAACTGTGATTCTAAATAAGGTCCACGTGACCACGGTAACCACGGTGACCACGGAATTGGATCGATTTGTGTAGATTCTTGATGTAGACGTGCTAAATTGCCCAAAAACAAAAAAAAGATAATCATAAAGATATCCTTAATTTTGTGGTTCCCTTAACTCCCAAGTAACTAACAATAAGTTACCTTGAAAAAACTTTCATTTCAAAGGCCACGTTTTTAAACGGGAGTTAACCTACGAAACCATTTTTTAAACAATTTTTGAGCATTTCTTTTCTTTTCAACAAGACTTTGACAACTATTTTGACGTAACTTTTCTTAAATATATTTCGTAGTAATTAATTAAAGGCAAGTTTAGGAATGTCTTCATGGATTTTGAGATTTTATGCACTTTGGCGGTAAAACAAAAAACCTCCCTTCATACCTCTTGCACTTTAGATGTACATCCTGTTTCTACTTTATTTAAAGAGTTAGACTAACCCGTCCTTGGACAGCAAGGCCCTAGAAATTAAAAGACCTCCTGTCCTAGGATAAGCAAGTTTAGCGTTATTTAGAATAATATTAGTTGTACTCTGCGTAAAAAAATGTAGCAACGTAATGTATCGTTTAATGTAACTATAGTTCTAAATTCTGTGATACAGAAATACCGTTTTGTTGAAAAATTTTTTGCAAGAAATTGTATCAATAAAATACTAAAAGTTCAACAATGTATAAATTAAAATTTGTCACACTTATAACTAATCATTACTTTAACCTTTACTTTAGACTTTCATAAACTGTAACGCAGAAACTAATAATCCACAGTATTAAGAAATTGTTGAAAGAAATGTTCGAATATGATTACTTATAGGTTGTTTGCAAGTTTGTATTTTTTGGTGATGAGCCAAATAAATGTATGCTATCCTCGGTAAATGTAATAAAACTCATATATCTTGAATAACGTATTCTGGTCTAACATAAAGTGGATATAACAATCTTTAAATATATATATCTTAGACTACACGACATCCTTTATATTAGAGGCGTTCAAGTCCTTCAAATGCATTAAACACCAGCAACAAGGAATCAAGGACTAATTTTCCCATCTGTGGATTTGTGGGGCAACGAGTGTGGGCGAGGGTTTTTGTTTTAAAACTAGAAAAAGTACGCGTAAATACAAAGTGACACGTTGTGCCCTTGCTCGCTCTTATTTGGCTGCAATTTTTGTTATACTCTTTTGAGCATATTCATGTTGACCTGAGCCCACTACTCTTCCCCTTGTGTAACACCAACTATACAATTCGCCGAATTAGATTTTGATTTTGTTGATCAAGCAATAATCCGCGTATTTACAATAGTTTAATAGCAATACAAAGTGTACTACGCACTACAAAAGCAGTGCACGTGGTGGCATGCTTTTACATTGAGGCTACTGGAAGTTTGATAAATCTAAGCTAAAATCTACGGGGTTGTACTTGTATGCACAACCGTGTAAAATAGAATTGAAATGGACAAATGTATGAAAATTGTTGACAAGTGTAACTGATAATGTTGACTAATTTTAACGCTACAATGTTGCAAAACACCTTTAACTTTAATGAAGCGATTGAAGAAACTGTACCAAGTTGTAAGTTAACCAATTCAGTAATTTTGTGTTTCTAATGCGTCGCCAAATAAATTAATGAAACTGAATTTACTGTATTGTAGCCTCTTGTGTGTGGCATTGGAATCGATAAGAAAACCCACAAAATACAAGTTAACTCATATTGCTTAAGTTTTAAAAGAGACAATTATTCTTCTGCACTGCTACAAGTGGTCGTTGGAAATTATTAATTTAACAATTTTTTGATAAATCACGGGACTGAACAAAAAAAGTTAGTTAGTTAGTTAACAATAGTTAGAGAAACATTAGCTCTTTTGTACGTCCCATTAGCAAAGTCGACCAACTTCAAGGTGTAGTTGTAGTCGTCTGATTTATTGAACCGCTTCACTAGGCCTTCAACAAACGATACATTTCCCAACGGTTCCAACTTCATCCCCTGTACCTGCACTAGTATATTTGTCGATTTTGTAATGAAAATTATTTTGTCTCTAGCAATTAGATTAGAAAAACTTAATAGTTGTAGATTGAATTTAAATGTTAAATGCGCGTTTAGAATAAGGCAAAGCCAAATTCTAGTGTTGTGTTTACACCTTGATTTTAACATTTCCGCTCAGAAACTGGGCAAGACCTATTTAATTCCCAATTGGGATTGGTTGTAGTTTCGGTTAATACAACCTGATTATGATAGAGCAGATTAGCATATGCATCAATAAATAACACTCTTTTACATACTGCGCGAGTAAATCTAGCAAGAGCTAGAAAAGTAAGTGTCGAAATCAGGAAAGAATTCATTTCGTTAGTTAATGTTGCTAGTCAAAATATTTATGGGGTTAATAATGAAAAAAGTCGGTAAATATATATACAGAAGGAGAGTAGGCTTTCAGCCTCTTTTTAACTACACTTAATAGGAATATATTTTATGTAAGTTGTTATGATCAATTTAATTACTTTAGATTTCAAGACGCTTCAATTTTGAAACCAAGTATTAATCTAATTGTGAATGTGGATTTGTAACTAATGGGTAACATACGTCCACAGAATATATGCTTGGTAAACAAGTTTTCCTACTATTTATCTATGCTTGAACACAATTGTACTGAAGAAAAACAAGTTTATTTTTGTTCATTCAAGACTTTTAGGAGCAAGCAATGTAGTAATTTAAAAGAATCCTAAAATTGTGAAATGAAAAAATTCGTTAGACAAGGCACACATGCATGTTTTGATGTGAATCAAAGAAAAATGAAAGTGATGAAAATGGTGCACCGAACCGAACTTATCTAGTAAATAAACTATTGCAAACGCACGTAACTTATGTAGCGTATTGTACTGATACAAACAACATTAGAAAAGCCACAAAAAAGCCAAATTTACGTGTTGGGGTGAATTACATGGTCATCCTATAATCGTTGAAGGGTTGGGGGTAACATATGTCGCTGAAACCAACTTTTCGATTTATTAACAAACTAGCAAAAACCCGTAAAAATCGATTTTCCAGATTACCAGGGTCCAAGATCAAATGACAAAGTACCTAAAATTTTAAGTTGTTATCATATACTGCAGAGACCGCTGGAGTTGTAAGCGCAATACTTTGCATGTAAATGAGTTTGGTATCTGGGGTGGTCAAACTCCGGGCAGTAGGTACTTCATAGGGTACTTTCCTAGTGTCGAAGGTTAAAGTTTCATTTTGCTACTTTCCAAGTATAATATTCCGGCACTTAATAATGACTTGCATAGTTCCAGATTTAGGCGTCTTTTTTTTAATGTGACGGCGGTGATATTGACACTGCGAGAAGCCGCTGGCAAACGAGTGCCGCGAAGCGGTACGGCACACATAGTTTTTAATAAAATATTTCGGATTCAGTGCGGCATTAATACTAAAAGATACATGAAGTGAACACTATTTTACAATTCAGCTTCTAAACTATATAAAACATGGTAAAACGGTCAAACTCTGGCGGAAGTAGGAAAAGTAAAATTAGAAAAATTTGCAAGTGTACCACAGTGCAACTTAAATTCCACAACTATTTTCGTTCGTCGTAAGACAAACTTCATTCCTAATGAATCCCACCAATAACTTATCAATTTGTTAAGTCAAGATTTAATTAAACATATTTTAAGTATACGGACTTTACAATAGAACAGCCTGTACTTGGAGCAAATTTTTATATTTTACAACTTCTCAGAAATGATAATTATGAAAACAAATTTCATTCGTAAAAATTAAAAAAAAATTATAATTTATTATCATCTGCTTCACCACTATAACCCCACTTTGTTTTATAGTACTTTTTAACACAGTTAGCAGTCTAATTATTTTGTTTTACCATTGTCAATGCTTATTGTTGTAGGTCGTCTACGGCGGCGACGCAATTTGAATATTATTGTTTAAGTTTACAATTTAAGATGTTAACGTAAATAATTTCCTCGACTTGAGGATTAGCAAAAAAATCAATACTAAAAACATAATTGCCTAACTCTAGCGTTTTAAAGTACAGTGCTTTATGATTGAATGATTTTATCATGATTTGATGATTGATTTATTTGACCATCAAATCATGATAAAATGATTCAATCAAGATTTAAATATCAAAATTTGACTTCAGTTGCTCAAATGCGTTTCATAGTAAAAAAAAAATCTAAATCCAAATTGGCATCATTGCATCTTATTTTTAGAGAGTAAAATTCTGTATTTATTTAATGCATACTAAACCAAAGTCATTAAATTCAAATCATATGAACCCAAAAAAAACGTCGAGTGTTGATTGCTCTCGCAGATATTTTCAATATTCTAGAAAAAGTTCGGTTTCCTTAGCCTTGCAGTGCTGTAAATTCCATAAGCAGTTGTAATATTATTTACGAGATTTGACTGTTTGAATTATATCTAATAAGTTAAATTTACGTAGGAATCCATTGTGTCGTCAACAAAATCTTGATAGCTTCCAGTATTATTATAATATGATTCGGCAATGCATAAAGTAAACTGTAAAAACAATTAGAAACTTAGTTTATTTTTGAAACTACAGCATATTTAAGACAATTGTTTATATAAACAAAA
Organism: Bilobella braunerae; assembly: GCA_034694865.1. Taxonomy (NCBI): domain Eukaryota; kingdom Metazoa; phylum Arthropoda; class Collembola; order Poduromorpha; family Neanuridae; genus Bilobella; species Bilobella braunerae. The sequence continues at coordinate 2,500 of JAQFYP010000603.1, read as the reverse complement.
AAGTTTGTTTTACCTTGGCAAGTGGAATGTTGTCTTGCGGAGCAGCTTGGCAGAGATTACTCATGATCACATCGCTGGAATTCATGTACCCACCAAAGTAATGCATCTGACAGGTATCCCAAATAGTACGCTGCAATATTTTTATATTATTTTATTTTAATAATTAAGTCCTGCTATTCAACAACAAATAAGACTAGCAAAATCTTTTTTATCTGCAACTACTAATTACAAAATTTACCGTAGTGTTCAGTAGTAAAAAATTGAGCTTACGTTTGCCACATGAGTGTAACATGTGTAAATATCTCGTGCTACTCTATCCTTGCAGGTTGTATTCATCAATGCACAAGTGTTTCCAATGATAAGCAAATTTGCAGGTTGGCCATCAGTTAAAATTTCGTCGGATAAAATCTGGTTATAAACCCATTTATCCACGATGTTCTTACCCCACGGTGGCATAACGCCTTCAACATAAGTGTAGTTAGGTGCAATTGGAGAATCAGTTAGTTGAGCGGCATATGCTTCACAGGCCTGAAACACGAGTAATTTATTTTATGAAAATAATTTCTCAATTTCAAATAAAATCATTAAATCAAAAATTGCTTCAACATAAATGTACTGATATAAAGTCTGAAATAATGTGAAAAAAACTTACTGTCGCGGCTGCCTGATCAGCAATGAACTGTGAAAAGGTTGAGCCAGATTCGATGTAGTTTTGCAGCAAACAGTCACCATACTAAACGTAATTATAAATATAATAATATAAATAAATATTGACTAACTGACTAAATATTCAACTAAGAATTGTATAAAAAGTACAAGTGTGTTGTTGTTATCCTCTGCCTGCGGTAAGGAACCACAAACACCTTCTTCAATATACTTGGGATTTGAAAGCGGTCCGCCAAACGTCAAATTTTGACATGTTTCCTTAATGGTTACCTAAAATCAATTGATCAATGTTTATCAATGGGTCATGTACTCATTTTTAATGTACATAGTGGCAAAACTTAGATTTCCTGACGTTGACTAAAATATTAAAATGGTTATGGAACTACATCGGTCAAATCACGAAACAAAAGATGTTTTTCTAAAGTCATTAGAGATTCGTTTTTGCGTTTTAAACGTAAACATACGTAAAATATACAAAGTTTCTTACGCTTGGTGTACTGGTGTAGCAAGCATCGAATTGCTGTGCCACTTGTGACCGAATTGTAGCGTTATCCATAAGTGCGCAAATATTGGCAATTCCAAGTACCCTGGCGGCCATTGCATAGTTAGGGCTGCTCAACACGTAGTTCATGAACCAGTTGTCAATGGAGCTAAGGCCCCACTTAAACTTATGGTGGCTCCCATCAGTTCCATACAAAGTGCATACCAACAGCATAGCTACAAAACCACTACCATTCATTTTTGATTCGGGTTGATGAGAACTTCAATTAAGATTTAGCAAAATTACGTCAAATATTTATACAAAGTAAACTGGAGGCTTGAAACTTATTTTTGACAAATTTCCCCACATTCATATTCATAAGTGCTGTTGCGGATGGTTGCGGAATTTTGATTCATTGCTACAGATTTGACTTTCGAAGTCAAGCTTAAGGATTTTTTGCATGAGAATTTGAAGTTGTTTTTTTTTTGAAAATTTGGTAGTGTAATTCACCAAAACGCCAGAAAGTAATACATTCCTGATAATGCTAAATGAATCTGTTTGGCGCGAAAACATTTAAAAAATTCTTCGAATCCAGATCCAATTTTATAGGATTTTTTTCTTAATTTCTTAGTCGCGATATAGATTTATATATTTTAATATAACAATTAAATCGCAGTTTAGATGCGGCGATATGCTTATGATTTCTATTGCAAATAAGGTGCCAAATTTTAAACGGTTCAATTTAACCAAATTTAATAATTTCTAAATTCAAATAGAGCTTTATTGACAAATCAAGTCCAAGTTTTGAACATTTGCATTTTCTAAATTATCACTTTGAAAAGCTTATTCTGGCTTAAAACAGGATTTTTATTTGTCAAAATATTTACATCCGTTGAATGGAAACTTGTTTAGATTTATTAAAAGTGTGTATTGCATTTTGTGTTGTAAATTACTAAATTTTATTTTATTTATTTATTTAGTTTATTTGAATAGTTGATGACTTAAAGTGGCACATTTGGGCCAAATTTTTTAATATTGAATACAATTTAATCAAGATATTTTTTGCATCCCATTTTTTGGCTAGTATTTCAAACCCTTCTTACAAATTAAAAGACTATGATATTCCTTAGGAGATCTTTTTGTAGATCGCAGGCGGTGAAAGTGATTTTTGAAAATAATATTTCACTCTCTGCTTAGAACAAGAACGACGCTGACTTCATAATGACTCGTGAAAGAGAGAAGACGCTCCGCAAAAAGCTAGGCTAAAGCTTAAAATTGTTCAAATCTCAAAGCAAAATCTTCAGTTGCTTTTGTCGTAAAAGGAGAAAATTCAACCACCAATCATACGTGAGT
>JAQFYP010000602.1:0-21479 GCA_034694865.1 Bilobella braunerae | reverse complement strand
TTGAAGAAGTAGAAAACACCACAGACCAGAATTCATCGTTTTACCAAGAAGAAGGCAGTAAGGTTTCTCTAATATTACTAATATCCAATACTCAAAGGAGATGCCCCATTTAAACTCCTTCTCGTGTATCTTAAATTATTGTTGGGTTTTTGCGAAGCTCATTAAGAAACATTTTGTGATAAACCATGCACTACTTGTTGGCCAAGTAAGATCAATCAATTGGACAATCAAACGCTTAAAAACTAATGGAACTGGTGTTCTTCAAGTAGATGGAGTTTTAAAAATGAATAAGATAAGATGTATTTCCTTTTTTAAAACCTCCGGTATAACTTACCTTTCTGTAAATTTTATGATAAGAGACCTAAAATTTTTATGATAAATATTAGACTGACAATTTTTGCACGTCTTAGAAGCCAGCGTGATAATATCAATTCAGGATTTATTTCTTGCTGGATCCGACACAGTAAGTAACTTAGCATTTAATTTGCAAATGTATTGAAATAAGTAACTAAATTTGGAACTCATAATGTTGTGCTTCTTGAATGCTTCTTCAAATTTAGACAAGTAATACTCTTTCATGGATTTCTCTATTGATGGCTATGTACCCTGATATTCAAGAAAAACTTTACAACGAGATTTATAGAATTGTGGGTCCTTCGAGTACTCCAGAACTTATTCACCGACAAAGAATGCCATACGTCGAATGTGTTTGGATGGAAACACTTCGATTGGTGTCCCTTGTGCCCTTGTCACTCATGCATTGTGCAAACAAAGACATACAAGTTGCCGGGTACAAAATTCCCAAGGAGACCGTCCTCATCCCCAACTTGTACGCCGTTATGCACGATGAAGGGATCTGGGGAGACCCTGAAGAATTTAGACCTGAAAGGTTCATGCTACCCGATGGAACAGCCAATAAGACGCACGAAGCATTCATTCCATTTTCATATGGGAAACGGATCTGCATTGGTATGATGAATGACATTTTTCAACATTTTTTTTTTAAATACTTATATGCTGTATAACTTTACAGGAGAAAAATTAGCACGTGATGTGATATTCCTATTTACAGCCAGGTAAATATTTCATATAACATGTCAATTCCTTTTATAATAAAGGACTGTTTGCGGTTAATGTGTCGTGGACGGGCACATATTTCACTAACCTAAGTATTTTGTTAGCAATAGCCCTGTGTGGTTAAGGGGTTAAGAATTGTGAAAAGACATTGGAACGGCTTGGACTCGAATCTAACTAGCCGTATATTTTCTTACTTTTTACTAACATTGTTTTTAAATCCAGTATTAAAATTTTAATTAGTTAATTGCAGTTGGCGGGGATGGCTGAGTAATTAGAGCTTCAATTTTTCTCCACTATCCAGCATGAGAACAGGGCTCATATCCCCCGCCCCCAATCAGCCAAAAAGTCTTCACGGTTAGCTTCAGAAATTACCTTGCGTCTGACCTTGTGTATGCCCGTTTTTCCGTTAACTAGACATACACAGACAGAAGATATGGAAATTAGCTGATAGGTTTCCCAATTTTTTGTAAGAATTGAGAAGTCTACCCTCATTTGCATAGAGTCACCTGCGGTTATCAGGAAAAAGCTACGGCCGAACCTGATTTCAAGTTGGTGTCCTTTTGTGGACTAGGCCCGTAAAACAGCGGAATGTTACGGATAGTCTGTTGTGCCTGCTTGATGACAACATCTATGCTAATGAGCTCCTTATCCTTATCAGATCCCTACTCTTCCTTTCATGTTAGCCATCCGCTCTGTGGGAATGTCAAATAACGCTCTTTTACCTATATTAGTTTAGTTAATTGTGATTGACAATTAGCACAACTTCACTTAAATTTACTACATATAAAAAGAAGTCGGCTAGGAGAGGTTTGTGTTAAATTGTCCATCACAAATTTTAAGAAAACATTTTTGCGATTGATTTGCAACAAGACTCATTGTGGCCTTGAGATGAGAATTGTTGCTATAAATTTAAACACCACGGGTGCGAGTCCGTGGTCCGTCCGTCTGAATAAATTTAAATGCCAAAAAAATCATACCCTAAATGGCTCAAACTTAATTTTCTTAACTTTCAATTTTTGATTTATATTAGTTAGTTTTGTTTAAACATTAAACAAAAATTAACTTTTCAAAAATTGTTGACTTAAAAATTTAATATGTGGCTTATAGTTACGCTTACGATAACTTCGATCTATGGGGCCTGGTTGTCAGTGGTTAAGCTTTCCATGCTTCTCCACTGGCATCCGGAGATCGAGACTCAGTTTCTCCATGGAGAAAAAATAACGTCAACGTTACCGGTTTCGATCACCCCAAAATAAAATTTGCCAAAAGGACGATAACCATTCACGCTCCAGAGCTTGCAGAAGAAAAAAACACAGCTGATTCTCGGAGTGATATCTCGACTGCTATTTTATCTGGAAAATCTGCATCCGCAGATTAATTGCATGTGGGCGTAAATCTATCCAAGGAGTTCCCTAGGGAAGAAACCTAACTTTCTCCGTTGAAGCGCCAGGAGTCGATGGGAAGAATTTCTGTGGTGTTTATCCAAGCTTCGACTCCAATAACGGCGTGGATACGATAGGGAAGAAATTGGCAGTGTATCTACTGCAGTTACTGCAATGGGCCCGATTGAGGTCTCATAATTACATACAGGTCTCACTTGGAGGGGATTACGATAAATATACTCCTGTCATACGAGGGGATCCTTTGCTAGTATTACATATAATTTAGGGCTTCTAATTACAGTGAATAAAAGCCTCCAAATAGCTTAGAAGGATTTCGAATTAGTTAATCGTAATTAAGAATTAAGTATTACCTTTGTAAATTGTCTTGTTTACGTGTATTAAGGTGTTCTTAAGCACATAGAAGCTTAATGGCCCCAAAATAACTAAGAAATAATTCCTACTTACTCAATTGTTCTTAACAAGTAACAAAATTGACTCCAGCCATGTTTTAGTCGATTTCGGTTTTTCTGGTTTTAAAGTGACACAAATCGACTGGTAACTTTTTTCTATTATCGGTCCTCAAATAGCGGACCCACTTCACGGTCACGCTGTTTATAAAAAATATTATTGTAAAACATTTTTGCTGTTTGTTTATTTTCAGTTTATTTCAACGCTTCCGTGTGACGCTGAATTCAAACTCTCCTTTACCAAGTCTTAAGCCCCGATCCGCACTTGTGCTTAGCCCAGATCCTCACGAACTAATATTGCAAGAGCGAATCAACTAACTTTGTCATAAATAAGCTTCCACGTGCTGAAAAATAATTACATAAGGCTTGGAGCTAACTATAGTTGGTTTTAATACGCAGAAACTGTTATCAAAAAGTAATAATGTCTGTCCAGTGTAAACCTTTTATTAAAAACTGTTTAGCATCCGATTTCTGTTTAGTTTGTCCACTGTCTACTTTTTTTTATGTGTACGTATCTGTACAATCTTTTAAACTCATACATCTCAAGAATACTTCAATTGGAGAATCGTCTTCCTGTGTTTCTTAATAAAGCTAATGTATTTTGTTAAACGATTATTGTTATGCACTACAAGGTTATAATTTTGGAAGTGATTATAGATATAAATAAACTCATGTTATAGAACATGGTTCTGGAAAGGTATTTTGAATTCGACATAATTTCAAAAAACAAATTTTTAATTAGTTAAATAAAAACTTAAACGCAATTAAAAGCACTCAAAATTTACGGTTTCAATAAGGTCAACTGTCAAATAATCTCACTGTTATAAAAGAAAAACCGTTTATAGTAAAAAATATTTTTCTTCTCATACTGAAAACAGAAATTGTTGAGTTCACAGTAAAGACACTGTGGTCATATCCGTAATGTTATCCTGATATCCGCCAGGTCACTGCAAATGCTTCGCCTCACTTGCAGTTTGAAAACTACTTTACCATTTTACTGGAAAACAATTCTACAAAATTTTGTTGTGGGTGAATTTACATATATTTATATACATTTTAACTTATATTGCATACTATGATGCAATGAACCTAGTTTACTCACAGTGTAAATGTAGATTAATAATATAATTCAGAATATGGGATTTCTCGTTCTTTTGTAAATAATTTTAGATTTTAGACAAAGTTTCCAGCAAGAATGTCTCACCAGATTCCCAGAATTCCGGCCGCATGTTTTCTTTTTCAAAGTTACTAGTGAATTGAAATTGAATTGTAATTGCTAAAATATTCCATAATTCTTAGGATACTTTTGTGGAGATTGACGTTGTAGCCATAACTGTAAAAATAATTGAAGCATGGTGAAATGCTTTAAACAAAACTGTGGCTCTACTGTTGTGTGAATAAAAATTGACTTTAATATGCAATCAGTTATTATGCGAATGTGTTAAGAATCAATATGTATTTTTTTTTTTTACAAATTCATTTTTTTTTCTTTGACAATTTATCTAATCCTATTTTATCTATCTGAAGGCTTTTTTTGTATTGGCATTGAATTTATTGGCACTCTTGACAGTATTTTGTGTACCGTGTTTTCCACTTTAATTAAAAAGAATTGAATAATTTTAATTAATTAAAAATTAAGAAGTACACTCTCACAAGAACAATTAATTCTTTTGTTTTAAATTTGACGCTTTAAAAAATATAGTTTCCGCATACCTGCATTGTCCTAAGCTTATTAGTTCTGGTGCATATTCACAGTATGGAAACTTTAAATGCATATGGTGTATTTGGCTTAGTATTTTACTTATTTAAGTGATTCTAAAAGAAAATATTTAGGTATGCGTTGATAAATTTAGGTGAGAGTTATCAGTTGAACTTTAAAATCAAATAAAGACAATTTATTTTTGTAACAAATCCTGCTTGTGGAACAATTCCATTTAAACGGATCAAAACTTTATGAATTAAACATTCGCTACTTGGAAATAATTCTAAGGATTTTACATGATAATTTTTTTTTATTTAAATTTCAATATAACATATATATGACATTCATATATGACATTTCTCAAATATAGAACATAATTCTGCAACTTATTAACTGTGGCTAATTTCCACAGTTTTAACTAAACACAGTTAAACTTTTAAATTATTTTATTGAAGTATTTTAGTGTGTTAAGACTATATCAATTTAATTTAGTTTTTACAGGTTTTAATGATTGAGAATAAAATCTAACCTTAATACTACCACTACTTATAATATTTCTATTTGATTTTCCTCTTTACATTTAAATTGTTTGCACTTAGCATAGCACAGGTTTTCTGGCTAAAAAACCTAACGTAGACTAACCTAAACTGGTAACCCGTAACGGCTCATTTCAGAATGTTTTTGTTTTTCCAAAACACACTTCCTACTTATGAATTCCCACTTCCCACTCATCCATTTAACAAAGTCAATGCCTTTGTTTCAAGTATGCAGGGCTTTCAAATAAAGTCAAATAAAGTACAACGAAGAGCATGCTTTATTTTTCTATTTTGAGTCAAATCGGCTACAAAATGAAATTGATTAAGTAATAAAAGTATTAAAAGTTTAAAATTTCTAACATGTTAGAGATATTTTATTAATTACAACTGTGTTTAATTTTACGTTTACAGATCATTTCTTGAATAATAATAAATCTATTATTAATATTTAATTAACAGTTTTTTAATTCTTCTTCCCTACAAAGCCTCTTATATAAAAAATAATGGCAAGACAATGAGCTTATATACCTCCTTTTGCGGAATTATGATTTTAGAATTTAATTTAAATCTAAAAAGACATTTACACTACAAACCTTTCCTTAAAAGAATGCCAGATGCAAACTGCATTAGCACACAACAAAGCATAGCATCTCATGATTCCGAAAGTCTAAAGTAAAAAAAGTCGCTATAGAAAGCAGGCCCTTTTTGTCCCGGTTAAAATTTTCTTTCAATAAAAAATATCCTATACCAAATACCCCTTAAGCCACTGCAGATCTCAAAACAAAATTGCAGTGTTGGTTTAGCCAGGGAAAATATTTTCACACCTTAGTCAGTAGCCTTTGTTTTGATTTTTTGCTTTTGCAAAAAAAGATGCTACATTATAATTAGTTCATTTAGTTATATACTTGAAATTATTGTAGCAAACAGCATTTAGAAATCTTTGTTTTGTAATGTTAAAACTCGCTTTAAACGTTGAAAAACTTTTGACTTAACTATTATCCGTTTTCCCAAAACTGTTTATACGTGAAATTAAGTCAGTTCACACCAGAGTGGGTTAAATTATTCCTCAACTCTGATATAAATAAAAATGATGGGTTAGAAGAATTCACATCATGTATTTTTGTATGTCTACTAAATAGACTTGTCAAATTCATAAAACATATGACATTTTGTTGCACAAAGGATGTAGATTTGCATCCTTTTCAATATGAGCAAAACAAGAAATGATTTGGAGTAAGTTCATACGAAAATTGGGCTAATAATACTGTGAAAAACATTAGCGTCAGTACAGCCAAAGTTACTTAAAATCACTTGCTTGAAGATCGTACATGGGAAATTTCAACAAATTATGCTCAACTAGAACATGATCTCGTTTAAGCTTTAAAGAATTTACTACCCCAGAATACTACTTGCTCGTACTTGATTGAAATGAATTAAGAAAATTTTAAAGTATTTAATCATATAACCGATAAACACTCATGTTCTAAAACGAGAAGCAACTCTGCTGAATTTATATTTTTGCCTTATGTCATTGTTCAATCGAGGTACTGACAGGTTGATTGACCTATGATCTTACATCTCGACGACTATCCTTGCTGACCGCTACTACCATGTTTTTACCCTATGTGTATCACCTCATCAAAGGCCAAGGTGAGGTCTATCCGCAAAAACCTAAATAACCAACAACACAACATGGTGAGATATATATTTATTAATATGTTAAAGCTCCCTACTCGACCCACAAACCGGAGCTCACTTATGAAAGAAATTTCCCGGGAATGAACCTCACAGGTACTACTCTCACGCTATTAATAAACTATTATAATTATCCAGCGTTTTTAATCCACTATTTGTATCTAAAGCATCCTAACAAACAAACTTTTTCATAATAAAATAGACTAATTTTGTATTAACGTTGTAATGTATGAACATACATTTCTTGATTTCTAATTAACCCTAATCCAAGCAGGTTTTATTTTCTCTTGAGAAACAAGTTGTTCTGCTTACTTTCTAGCACAATGACCCTTTAGGAAACAAGCAAACGCTCTTTCATTCACTTGTATATAAACTCTTGTACTAGTTATTCGAGACACACGTTCCTGATCTGAAATAAAAGCTTTACATACATCACAGATGTCAAGAATGCTGCGTCAATCTATGGGTTGTACTCGACACACTATTATCTACTGACCAACGTCAACAAAATAAGACGTTAATCAATATTAGCTAGTTGTCCAATTTATTGGGAGGTATAATTAATAGCAAAACATAGTGTTATGCCATGAGTATTTTATTGTTATTTTAATAAAATTATTTTATAAATTCATATTCAACACACCAGAATAACACAACATTGCCGGCGTGAACATAAGGTGGGTATTGCTTTAAGGGAGCTCCATCGCAACATATGCATGGCCAAATGTTAACGCGGTGAAGTTCTCGATAGCGCAATATTCTTAATCATATATATTTGTATATGCTTTTTGTGTTTTCATGATCCTATTTCTAATCTCTATGTTCAACTATATAAGTAGAAGCAAAATCTGATCATTGTTTTAGAGACATGCAACCTGAGGCTGGGACAATAGGATGTCAATATTATTCTTACCTTGTTAAACTACTCTTACTTGGAATAAAATTTACTAGGGATGTACCTCACAAGGACTGTTTTTCTGTTACCTGTGACAAAGTCAGATCCCTGGTGAAGGGTCAAGATGCTGTTAGTCAACCAATAAACTCATACTCAACAGTTTCTGTATTTCAATTTTGTTCATAGCACATTTTGCTAGTTGAGGTCAGAGGTCGGAAGGACTATCGAAGGCTAAGTTAGAAATCAGTTTTAGGTGGTTGCTGGTGTAACAACACTAAATATTTACTTACGTTAAGGGTCCTATCAAGCCTTCGACGTTATAATTCTATTACTATTAAATTATCCACTTTTGATAAAAACAAGGCAATTAATGTCAGAGTTTTGCTAACAAAGGCAACACCTCAAAAACAATCAATTATGAGATTATTCAAACAACTTTGTAGCAAATAGAGTAATTGCGCAACCACACATGTGAATGTAAGGAAACAAGATAATTTTATGTCTTTGAGAAAAAAACAACCTGAGCGTTAAAGGCCACTTATTACGCAGTGAGATAGCCAAGTACTTAAAATTAGCAGACTTTAGCAACTTTGCAGGAAAAACCTGATAATGAGTTATTTTATAAATCAGTAGAATTTACGAGTTTTAGACTTTAGATTTGACAAGGTTCATGATCATAAACTTTAACTACCCAGATTTTAGTCTTATCTTTAGGTATAAATAGGAGACCACTTGTGTAGTCGAGGTATCCACTCTTTTCGTAGTCTTCCTAGCTATAAGAACTATTTGACTCTTAAAATAAAAACTCAAAAAAATCCAAACCCTCGCTCTACCAACTCACTCTCATTCACTTTCATCCCAGCTGCGCTTAGAAGGATGACCCTTAAATACTCCACCGCACTGAACCAGGTCAGAGGTCATCTGCTATCCAGACAACCCGTCAGCAAAAAGTAAGCCACGAATACAGTTTAACATTACCAAGTCTTTAAAGTACCCAGAAACTCCCTGCTAGCTTTGCCAGAAATGTAAAATAAAAAGAAGGACTTAGCAAAAAGAACTTGCACAAGTCTGCCTCCGGTGTTGTACCAGTATACCAAGTATCATACTCAATTTATTTTTTTTTCATATTTTAAATTCATTTGAGTTAGAAGCAAAGTATGTATCGTTTCGAAGAAGACAAATAACAGGTGGACACAGATGACCTTTTGACTTGTCTTCCCGGTGCCTCATCGTCTAGTTTGCAAGTGCCTTGGTTCAACCCAATCCGTGCCATTTCATCAAAAGGCGAAATGGCGCCTACTTTCGACCGCAAATATTATCCGTTTACCAACAACACAAGATAGTGAGATTTGTTTGCTATGATATGTCAATACTCCCTACTCCCGCGAGAGTTACTCACTGTGGTGAGGAAAGGTCTCCTATCAAAAACTCCTGTTTCCTAACTACCTTGATTTTATCCAGCTGAAATAATTAATTAAAACAAAAAAAAGACAGGAGTACAGAAACCTTTGAGCGACTGGAAAACAGAGAAATGTATGGTATTACATCTCGTTCATTCTTAGGAACTACGGAGTTTTTACAAGTTATTTTGGCAACTAGCCATTCGGAAATCAGTTAGATTGACTGAAAAATAACTTTTAAACTTTTAAACCTTATTAGCAAATTAATCACTATTTGAGAGATAAGCTTGATTTGGAAAAAGGAACCATTTCCAAGGTATAATTCAACTTTTAAGCATTACTAAAACCAAAAAATGTAGTTAAGAAAATTGGGTACACATATACAAAAAAAAAAATCAAAATCACGCATTCTTAATAGTGGGCATGCCTCCTAGACAATACAGATTTATAAATGAAAATGTACCTATGCGATTTTAAATATCACTGGCACGCTAAATTTGAGATTAAATTAAGAATAGAAAATTCAACTAGCATACTTTACGCCTACAAGCTCATTTTTAAAACTTGTGCAAATAATGTATCTATCGCTAATAGCTAATTTGATCTAAGTTTTTTAAATTTTATACATATATAAGCTAAACATCATTTTATCGCAACAATGTTATCCACGCAAGGACTAGGAAGAAAAACATGATCCGGCAGAAAATTAGGTTGCCTAAACTGCCCCTATTTATACACGTTTGACTAAAAACTTTAAAACGTAAATCACTGTTAGATTATATGTAGCAAAATCAAATAACTGGTGAATATGATGATTACTTTGTTAAGAGTTGCATTTGTGAAGCGACGACATAATAACAGTAATTCCGGAACTCAAGTGTCGTTATTTTTATCGGTTATATTGTTACTAATACGGTTGTTGTGTCGAATTTTGGTGTCATCTAGTGAATACATGGCAAACTGAGGCAAATTGGAGTGCATGCAAGTCTGGCATTTAAAAAATGATGCAAAAATTTATAAAAGTTTAACACACACTATAAAATATTATAATAGTTTATTTTAAGCTTCTTACCTATCCGCATGTTTTGTTTATTAGGTTACTCATCACAGGATTTTGGGTGTCTGACATCTATGATTCATTTCCTGTACTTTAGAAATGAAAAATCTTACTTAATTCTTTACTTTAAATAGAAATACTAATTTTTAGGTAATTAGTCAATTTTTACCGTAGTGATGTAGGTCACTTCTGTCTGTTAGTGATGGCACTTTTTCTTAATTTTTGTAAATGAGGAACCTTCTTGTAATAATGAAGAGTTGAGACGCACAAGTAACAGCACATTCTGAGGTTGTTATGTCAAGGAATTTAATGCCTGAAGGCAAGACAAGTCTTCCACTTTAACTCCCACTTCAGTTAAAATGATGCGTTCCGAAATTATTTATTCTTCACCTCTTCTGTTACGTTTCAACAACTTTGCCTCAAATAAAAAAACAAGAAAAACTGCTTTCGGAAGCATCTGAAGTACGAAAAGAAGAAGAAAAAATTAACTTAAGAGTTTTCTGAGAATTCTACGGAAATAGGCAACAGTGTAGTGGTGTTTTTTTTTTTCAAAATAAAAGTAGACTTACCTCACAATTTAATTTTAATGAAAAAATAAAACCTGAAAATAAAACAGAATTGTTGAGTTTCCGCAGAATGTGTCATTTAAAACCAAAAACTGCTACGAAATAGTTTTAAAATATACGAAAGCACTAGAAAGCTATTTGTAATTCATGAAATGCTGATATAAAACATGCAGTTAAAAAATTCTCCAAAAAGTACTACTGACTGTGAAAAAAAAATCAAGTGAAGAGAAGAGTTTTAATCCATTGAAGCCCGCTGGTTTATTATAAAATAAAATCATTGTATTTTGTTTGGAGGAGTCCCCTACAAATTTAACGATCAGCCCTGCTAACAATAAGTAATTAAATTATACAAACCCGGAAAATTGGCAAATGTAGACAATAATGCATGCCGTTTAGTTTACTATACTGCAATTCGAAACACTTACTGAAATATTATTTATAAAATTAAAAGAATAGAATTACTAATAAAATAAATAAATAAATAAAATAAGTAAAACAAAAAAAAATCTGCTAGCAAATTGAAATAGAAACCACACGTTTAGCTCTTTATGCCAAAAACAATTTCAAATTTTATTATCAACATTACAAACTAGTGAAATTTGGAAGGTCCGCAAATAGTACATATTGGATAATGTTTTTTATCAAATTTGATATTTGTGTTATTTGGATGTAAGTTCATATGTCTTATTTTACTAACACAAATTTATACTTACTTTATTTATCTTACTATATTTTTTGCATCACAGGTGATACCAAAAAAAAATTCTACAGCTTAAAAAATTTATGGTAATCATGATGCTGGAACAGATTTGGAAATCAACGGGATAAAATATTTATAAAAATGCACAAATTAGTATGAAGGGCTATAATGACCTAATGTGCGTTCTTTTGAAAATCGATTTTTTTGAACCTGCTATATTAAATCCATATTACATATTAGCTTTTTATGAACAACTTTCAGAGGGAGCTATGCGAATTATCATTTCTTGCAAACTGTTAGACCTATGTATAATGATTACATTTGAGTCGTTTGATCCAGGCGGAGGAGGAACAAAGGGCATTTTTGGTTTGTTAGGGTTAAATAAACCCTGCTTGTAAGCTTCCAAAACAACCCTGTGCGCAAGTGCGTATTGCTCTGGTTTTTCGACCAATGAAATCCGTTGATTCCGAATTAGCGCTAGATGTTTGAGAAAGTCCAATGTGTCGGATGTCATGGCGTGGTCAAACATTGCGTCAGTGAGAAGAAGCGTCCCTGTCCGTCCCACACCAGCAGAGCAATGTATCAAAAGTGGCCACGCCTTTGTATAAGTATCTGAATTCCTGACAAGACGTATTAAGTTGAGCAGTTGTAGCGGATTGCTCGGTACGCCGAGATCAGGCCAGGACACAAAGTGATTGTGCACGAAAACACGAGTTGATGATCCCTTAAACATAAAAAAAAACATTTGCGATCTGATTTGTAATTTAAAAAAAATTGTTTTTAAATATTATATGCAAATATATATTACGCGTAAAAATAAAATAAAGTATCATATAATTAATCACAAACCATATAGAATATATTAACGCTGCAACGAAGATCATAACTTCTTTCTGTATAACAATTATCTAACTCATATATTTTTCAATTTCTATTTATGCAATAGTTATTTAAAAAAAAACAAGCATAAAACTTATTGGATTAGCATCTAGCTTGAGACGTTCAGTATCTAAAATTGGACTTTGGTTAAACTAATAGTTATTGCCTGTAATATTTTGATGCAAGAATACAAAGTGAAACAATTTTTACCTTTTTCAATGCGTAGATTCGAACCACAATGTCTTGGAATTCGGTTTTCCTTTGCAAAGTAACTTCGATGTCACCATAAGTGGCAGTTGTGTCAGGGAAATAGCGAGCACATTTATCCTGGTCAAAAGAATTTAAATGTTTGAATGATTACTACTAGTTTGCTTAAAATATTACCTTCTCGACATCATGAGGACTGGCAAGCATAACAACCTGATGTATGTCATACTGCCATACCTAAAACACAAAAAAAACTGTACAATGCGGGATTAAGGAATGTGGCACTAAAAATTGATGAAAACTTGGAATTTTAACAAAAAAAAAGATCCAGTATTTTCACAAAATCGCACAACTATATATTTTTGTTAAAATTTATATACTTACCATTCGGTAGAAGTCAGAAATTGTAGATGGAATTGGACACTGTGTTCCGATGTAGCGTCTACTTTCTGTGACACTGTCCACCCAGTTAGCGTCTATGAAATCGGAATATTGTTCACCTCGAATTCGAAATAGCGTCACCCGAGTTTCGTCATAAGTCAGCAAGTTATCTTCCGGTGGTGGATACCTGTGTTTTACAATATTTTCTGCTTTGGATGCATACTCCCATGGTTTGAGCTGCGTTTGAGCTGGTGGCAAATTTTCAAATTCAGCCTTCCACCCACCCTTGGCATCCATATCCTTAATGTACGCTTCCAAGTCAACAAGTTTTATTGGCCTTGACATGTTTGAGGCTGCGTTAATAATGGAAATCGAAGCAGCAATTGCACTTATTAAAAGTAATTGATAAACCATTTTTTCTTAGTAATTTTGTACTTTTATAAATTGCAAAAGCTTCCTAATGTCTCAAGTCTCCAAAATACTGAGCAAATAAGTTTGATATGAGCTAACAATAAATTTTACAACTTTTGCCTTGAGTTTAAGAAAGTTTTATCGCTTGTGTTTTGTGCCTCCAAGGCCTTCCTACTGAGTTATTAAGAAAGCGTCGGCAGCGTTTGGAAGGTTTAATATTTGCTAAGGAATGGAAAAGTAAGTTAGCAGAAAAATTGGAGTGGAGTTTTTTTATAGTTATTGTTGTTGTTTTGACGCCCGTTATCAGTCCTTTACTCAAAATAAGTAAGGCAACGGCGTTCAATTTTTTCCTTGCAAGAAAAATGAGTGTGAAGTTGAGGAGTAGCTCCACGTGTGCTTCTCCTTCAATTATTAAGATGCTCAAAAAATTGGATAATTTGAATACCATTCATTAAATGGGTCAATTTTATATACCGTAACGTGATTGAGAAGATATTGTTGTTGTTGTTTTTTTTTGCAAAATCCACTTACTCAGACAAATTTAAATTTTTGAATTGCTTCAGCGTCTGAGAATGGCAAGTACTTTTATACTTTTTCCCAAATAAAATCAGTTGGATAAAAAAATGTTCATCGACATTTCACTGTACCAATGAAATAGCAAAGATAATGCTGAAACCTTTCATTTCGGAACGGGATATAAAACATGGACAAAAAATTACGATGAATGTTTCTAGAAAAAATTGTGTTTGTGTAAAAATATTTTCTAATTAATAAATATTTGTAAATTATACAGATATTTGTATTGCTATTATACATTTACTACAATTAAACATCTAGCAAGACATTCTAATGGACAAATATCACTTAATTTTTTGCTCGTTTGTGTTCGTGAAATATCCTTGTTTCGTGAAAATTTTTAGAATGGTTTTTTGAATTCAAATAAAAAACTTCAATTATTTACGAGTTAACTTGCTACTATTAGTAATTTTGTTTTCTTATTTCTTGCAATAGTTTTTCTAAATTTGAATGAATTTCCAATTTAAACCGTTGAAAGGACTTCTTGCGAGTATTTAGGCCTGAGTTTTTGATGTTTTGATTTAAAAGTAAACTGTTCCATCAAAATATTTTTTTTAATTAAAAATTGAATACAAATTGCCTACAAGATTGATAGGCCCCATTAAGAGAACTCTCGTTTTGGGACGAAGTTGCTTAGATTAAGCATATCGTACTTCAATAATGCAACATTAAGCATTTAGATATTTAGTTTATTTCGCTTATAATATATGCGGTTTAAACTTTACAATGTATTCATACAATGTATACAATTTGAGCTTCATAGCTCAAATTAGCCAATGCGAGTAAAGGCAATCCCAGAATTTTGGTTTAACCGTGCCCCGCCGCGGCATTTTCTAAAATGACAATCTTTAGAACAACACTCCCTGTCCCACGTGCAGTCCTGATCGGCAAAGGCACAATCGCTTTGTGATCCTCGGCAGTGGCTGAAACTGCAGTCATTTGAACAGCAGTTGGAGTTGAAGCTGCAGCTCTGCCCGACTCTGGCGCACTGCTGGGCTGATCCGCGACATTTACTAAAGGTGCAGCTCCCGGAACAACAGTCGCTGTTGAACGTGCAACTCTGGTCAATGTCTTTACAGCCAAAGCCGTATCCATTCACATTCTGAAAGTTTGATACAATTAGAAAAACAAAGTATACTTGATACTGATTATGGTATTATATAAGCTAACATGCCTGTTACTTAGAACAAAACATATTTTCACACGCCAAATATCACCTGAACACTGATAAGAGACATTAGTACAGCAATTCCATAGGCAAGCATCATATTGGCTAACTACTCTTTCCACTGTTGTTAAACTTTGCAATGATTTAAGCCAACCTTAGCTTATTTATTCTCCGTAGCTTAAATTACACTAATTAGGAGTAATTTTGCTCCAATTGTCTATTGAATTCTGGTAATTCAATTTTATCTCGTTAGACAAACCGGACGTGGTTTAATTCGTCCTTTTAAAGAAAATAACATAAAATGGTTGGATGATGTTAAATTGACGTTATGCACTGAAAGTTTCAAATTACCAAACAATGAATGCTGCTTGAATCCAAAAATTAAGCAAATTACGTACATTAAACTGTAAACGTAATGTGCGTATTTTTTACACTC
The DNA here is from genome assembly GCA_034694865.1 of Bilobella braunerae. Taxonomy (NCBI): domain Eukaryota; kingdom Metazoa; phylum Arthropoda; class Collembola; order Poduromorpha; family Neanuridae; genus Bilobella; species Bilobella braunerae. Next base: position 5,944 of record JAQFYP010000602.1, on the reverse strand, counting down.
ATATGTGCCTTACATTGTACACTTACGTTCGTATTATGTTACTCGTATGCTCTTAGCATTCAATTCATATTGACTTACGCAACTGCACTTTAATTTTTACCAATGCATTAGATTTCAACATAGGTCAAGAAATTGATATAAAAAGATTGTTTACACGCCGAATTGTTTTTAATTTATTCCGAAGTGTGAGTATTATTTTTGTATATATACACAATTTAGTTCAGAGTCAAAATCTATATTGGCTTCAAGTATTCTACTAATCCATTACAAATCTTACAAATATACTAATTACAATGATCTAATAAACATAATTTTTCCACACTGGATAAAAGGGACAAAATTTTGGCAGAAGTATTTGATCAAAGGATTCCAACTTTGGCGGATTAGATAAATTATCCTTTGATTTTATCACATGAAGTAACTTATTTGGTTTCGTTTGATGTTTTATTTTAATAAGAACTAGTAATGTATCAAAAATTAAGAAGTGCTGCCGTAGTTGTCATATTTAAACCATGTTAAACGTTTAGTTATAATTTCTACTTGCTTGGGTTGTTATTGATTGCAGGATGTGTTTTTAAATCGTTTTCAATCACACCCGCCACAGTCGCCTCCACCTCCATCACCTCCGCCTCCGCAATCGCCTCCTCCTCCATCGTCACAGCCTCCTCCGCTAAACCAACCGCCCCCACCCGAGTCATTTCCATGATACATGCCACCATCAGTGTAGCAATACTCATCACCTCTTCTCCGCCTGCCTCCATCTGAAACAAACCAGGCATAGCCAATTTTGTTCAAACATGCGTTTGAAGTAATAGCTTACCAGATGAAAAACAGCTTCCCATTTGAAAGTTTTCAGGTACGACACAATTTGAAATTCTGTAAAACAAAAAAAAAGTTTAATTTCAAGTATGTTACTTTTTAAATTGCAAATTAAAGCTATACGTACTTTTCAGTTAAGTATCATAAGTATGTTTGTAAAATAGCAAAAATTAAACAGTTATTTAACCTTAATTGGTTTATACTTAACAGTCAACTATTGCGTCTTTTTTACTAGCAATTTGAAAAAAAAACAGTATCCTTGAAATTTTAGGCTGTATTTTGCGTTCTGCACGCAACAAAAGGGTATTGCACGCAAGTTTGCAAATTGAAGTAAAGAATTTAAAAACAGCATTATAGCTCAAAAGTTTTTTTTATAACATCTAGTTTTTATAATGTCAAATGCACGGTTTTGCAAGCATTTAAATAATTATTTAGTAGATTAACTACATTGTTGAATGATAAGCCAGATGCTTATCATTCAACAATGTAGTTAATCTTTTCTGTTTGATTAGTAAAGATTAGTTTGATCAACAGAAGGCGGTAGTGCAATTTAGGTTAGGCAACATGTATTGTTTCTAGTTTTCAAAAACTAAAAATTAAAACAAAAAAAACATTATAATTTACTCAGGGTCTCGTCTCAATGTGTTTCATAAAACATGTGTTAGAGGAAGCACAAGATTTCTAGCACAAATTAAGCAATTTAACTTCAATAATGACTTACCAATCAGATCCTCTTCTACACTAAAACTTCATGTGCGAATATGCCTAGGTTAAGCTGATCAGTTAATAGAAACCAGTTTCATTTTGACTATATTAATATCACATCTGGTGAAAGAAATATCGAATGACGAATGTAGTATAGACTTTGAAATGAAAGATAAATTGGAATTTTTTTTTGCAACATCCATCGGCAACCCATTTCACGCTTAGCCAATAGTGATGTAAATATTATTTTTGCTCTCCACGTCATTCTTTCAAAATTATTTTTATTTCTCTCAATTAGTATGTGCTAACTGCAAATAGGGAAATTTTAAAGGTAAAATTATGAAACGCGGATTTTTAACTTTGACTTGTCGAGTTTGGAAATAAAATTTTCTCCTTTTGACATGATGCGTGTGAGAGTGGCCTAATGTTTTGTAAAACAACATTAATTTTGTCTAGAGTTTCACAAGCTTATACTAAATAGTAAGTTGCAATTCTCACATAGTTTTGAATTCAAGTGCCAGACTATGCAAATTATAAACAACTATTCTTTTTTGTTATTTTGTTATTCGGCCCCATTTATTTCACAAATAGTATAATTATAATAGTATAATATATAGTACAATTTTTAAACTTTTTTAGATTAAAAAAAATAAGACAAGTGATTGTGCATCAATTCGTTTTGTTTTTGATATGTACTGTACTGTCACGTTTTTACCTGTTTCTACAAACTTTTTATAAGCACAGAAGTATCAACATTATCGCCACCACGTGAGTGCCTTACTAACATATACCAACATCCAGATAAATGGGTTTGTATTGTACTATTTGACTATTGCTGCTCTAGTAAACGAATTGCACTGCTAACATTTTTGCTTTTGAGTGTGCGTCGCTGCATAAAAGTAATTTGCCGTTGTGAAATATACTTTGAATGCCGATGGGGGAATTTTCGAGAATTGTGTGAAACCGGTTTTCTAACGTGAGACTGGGATTTTTTTTTCTATTGTTGGTTCTGAGAATCAAAATTTCAAGGAAAGAATCGTTAAGATTGCGCTGAGGTCATAACCCTGTTTTAATTGTTTATGCAAATTCAATAATTTTGCGTATTGAGCAATACCCAGAAGTCGGCATTGCCTCCAATATTAATATAATTAATTATTAAGTATTTAAACAAATTTCATGATAAGTTCAATAGTTTCTGAATTATATTTATATTATGCGGCCAAGCTAGCCCGCCCAAGGGCAGGCAAGAGAACTTCACTATCAATTTCTGGATTTGAATGAAGGGGGTACAATTTCTGTTTTATGTAGAAAATATTGTTGCGCCAAACTACCCTCTTACATTCTACTCCTCATGGTATTTCATCGCCTTAATGTAGTGTTGTGATTTCATTTTTGAGATATTATTCGACAGGCCTGAGTTATGCGGGTTAGTTAATAAATAACTAGCCAAATAAACCCGTATTATGACAGGGCTACCCCTAAAGGACCCGCTTCAAGTTTCCAGACCAATATTTTCAATTTTACACATTTATTTTACACAAAGTTGAAAAAGATAAAAACTTAAATATCCATTTGATTTTAATAGTACTTGGACTCATGCTGTGTTCAGTTATTAATGTAAATTTTACAAATGTAATTAATGTAAATTGTAAGTTTAATAGAAAACTTGATAGTTCATGGCAAAAATGGAAATAAATAAAAAAAGAAAAAAGGAAAAGGCACGTTATTTGACATTCCCGCAAAGCGGATGATAAAAATGTAGAGGAGAGGGGTAAGGAAATGGTAGGGGAGGGGCTCATTAGCAGAGATGTTGTCATCAAGCAGGCACAACAGACTATCCATAACATTCCGCAGTTTTACGGGCCTAGTCTTCGAAGGGAGGACACCAACCTGAAATCAGGTACGGCCGTAGCTTTCGCCTGATATCCGCAGGTGACTCTATGCAAATGAGGGCAGTTTTTAGAATTACCTTAACACTGTTGGGAAACCTTATCAGTTAATTTCCATATCCTCTGTCTGTGTATGCCTAGTTCATGGAGGTACGGGCAGAGGCAAATTGCAGAAGCAAGGTAATTCCTTTAAGGGGAAAGTCAACAGAAAAGACTTTTTGTGCCTGATCGGGTATTTGAACCCCCGTTCTCATGATGGCTAGTGAAGAAACTGAAGCTCCAACCACTAGGACACCACCGCCAACTATAAAATGGAAGTAAATAAAACAAATTTCGTGTTCTTACATATAATTTTGGTTGTGCATCTCATCGGAATGGTAAGAACAGAATACAGCATAATTACATCCAAACTTGGCTCTTGAGTAATTAGTTAATTAACATTAAATTCAAGTTAATTGGGGTTAGAACTTAATGTTCACGAGACATGGGGTGAGACATCTTTCAGGTTTAAGTTCCACGTGACTTTTTCCGGCGGCTTTGAGCAATCCCGGCAGTTTTTCTTCATCTGGAATGCTGCGCGTGCTGTAGCGCAAAACTCGAAGAGATGCGTTACCCTCCACCAAAGACGCCAATTCCTCTGCAGATGCGTTCTAACACAACACACACACAATTACAGCTATATATATACATATATAATTCACAATGAATGCTGGCCAAACCATCCTAGCACAAAATGGCCCTTATGAAACCCTTAAAATGACCACTCACTTGCTCGTAACGTGTAAAAATCACAGTGAGTTTCCTGAGGCCCTTGAATCTGAGGCATGGGAGAATTTCACTGTCCAATTTTGGACATCCCCAAATGGTCAGCACTTCCAAATCTAAAACAAAATGTGTTTTTTTACTAGCAATTTAACAAAAATGTTCTTCAACATAGAAAAAAAAATAGAATTAAATTTTTTACAAATTTCTTAAAATGTAAAAGTACCAGTTTGCGTTTACCGGTCAATGATTGGATGCCAGGTGAAATTCCGTCGTTGGTGACGAGATCACAAGGAGAAAAACAGAGCTTTTTTAGTTTCGTACAAATTTTGAAAACTTCCGCCAGCCTAAAAATTGCACAGAGGATTTTGACAGGAGAAGAATTCCAAAGATCTGAGATTTGAAAATTTTGAAAAAAATATTTTCAGAATTTTCCTTTCCTTCCTTCCTCTCGCAGAGGGTGGAAATCCAGATGCGCTCCACGTGAGCTAAAATGAAACCAAATTTATCAAGTTAAAAATCATTTGACTTTTCAAGACTTTTTTTTTTCAAAATTTAATAATTCCGAACAAAATAGAGTTTTTTAAATATAAAATTTTTATTCAGAGAACGTGAAATCATTTTTAGGTATAATACCAAAATTTCCAAGTTCAAACATCCTTGACATCCAATGAATCAACTTCATCAAAATCTCACTTTTCGAAAAATTTCAAATTCACTCACGATTTACATGCTCCAAAATGCGACTAATGTTCCCTTCAACGTTCCCCAATCGCTTATCACCGAGTGACGAAAGAATGAGGTGAAATTTGAGAGAATTCAAATTCGGCGCGTTTTTCAAAAACGCCCAATTCAAAATCGGTGGATCCGGGATGAAGCTAACGAAAAACGAATCTAGATGAAAGTGTAGTTTAACTTTTTTAATTTTGAAAGATTCAATTGTGGCAAAATTTCGAAAAGTTTTCGACCTCCTCCGTCAGAGGGGATTTCATACCACCGCCGTGCGGCGCGGTGGCTTGGAGGGATGGAGTAGTAGGTTGCCGTAACAACGAGGTTCGACAGCGGTGGTTGAATTTGGAGGAAATCGGAGACGCACTTTCCCGTGTCCACTTCCAGTGTAACGAGCCTTGGAAAAACTTGTTTAGAAAAATGTTTGCTCTGTTCAAGTAGCCACATTTCTTCGTCCAACTTCAAAATTTGTAGCGTCTCTTTATGGGCCATAATGAACTGGGTAATGAGCGCTCGAATTTGATTTTTTGATTCTCCCAATCGTGTTTCAAAACTGAAAATTCGAAAGAAGGTGAGGCCGGGCAACGGACTAATGTTGAGGAATAGCTGCAAATTTTGTTCAAAATTTTGAACAGATTTTGTGTCATTTTCAAAGTCGTACGGGTGCTGCGTAGGGAAGAGGCAAAATCGATTCTCGTCATCGTGTTTCTGGCCGTTTTTCCGACGATGGTGGAAATTGAGCTCGTCCAATTTGCAGAACATTTTCTAAAAAAAAACTTTTTCAATTTAAAACTAAATCCAATTTGAATAAACCGTGGTAAAACGGTCAACCAGTAGCGGAAGTGGGAACATTAGAATTAGGAAAATACTAAAATCATTAAAATCAAGTAGTTTGACCTTTAAAGGTAATTTGGAGGCCAAGGGTCATTTCCGGGTCAAGAGGGTCTCTGGGATCATTTAAAACATCATAACTTTTCGTTTCATGCAAAAGTAGAGTTTGACCTTGAAAAGTCATTTTGAGGTCAAGGGGTCATTTCCGG
>JAQFYP010000601.1:0-21481 GCA_034694865.1 Bilobella braunerae | reverse complement strand
GACAATAATTTACTTTGAGTTTCTATTAACTGCTCTTGTGACACGTCCGTCTTCAACAAATGCTCAGATCGAACTCCGTGGTCGACAATAAATTGATCGACCGGTAATATAATCAAACGTGTAATTTGATCGTAAATAAATCGTAAAAAATATAGAAAATTGGTATAAAGCAAAAAGTTCTTGTTTGATTTTCCGAAATTTTCCTGATTTTCTGAAATTTCTCGTATAGTTCACTTTAGGCGTTTCACATTTTACATTTTTCCGCATGGAGATGGTGGTCACCGTAGGACCGTTTTTGTAGCTAAGGGGTTGACCTTTCTAATAGACTCACGCTTGTACCCTTCCATTAGAAGGGTACAAGTAAAAATGTAGAAATTATGAGGTGTAATTTGTGACAAAAGTCACTTCAATATTATTTTTCCCATGTTCGTAGCGACAATGTCCTGAGTTGACTTTTAAGTTCTATTCAGTGTGTAGTGAACACAGGTAAAACAAAAATGTAGCATTCCATCACATTTCAACTACTTTTTTTATTTCAAAAATTGTATTTTTGAAATAGAAATTTTACAAATGATATTATTTTTATGGGAACTTTGGTCTGGAGCATTTAGTATAATGCTCATGCGCATATGTCCAATGTGCATTACTACTAAAACTCAAGTCGCTGCCAGCATCTATTTTGAAAATATAATTTTTTGAAGTTAATCAAAAAGTGCCGTTTCTTTTGTGGATTGCTGGCTAATTTTGAATTATCAGAGGGTGGAGGGCTAGGGACTCTCATTATGCCAAATATTGTCCAGATCATTGGTTTGGTAATTAAATACAAAATCCAAAACTAATCACACTATAATACTGCCCAAAGGATCAAACGTTGATATTTTTTAATTCCCGTTCGTCTTTTAGCTTTTTTTTTATTATTTGTAAATTGCGAGACTATCATCGTCGCGGCATGAATTTCCACTTTTACTCAATAATTCGGTTACTAAGTAAAATTTAATTTTGAAATGTTCTGTTCTTCGTCTCCCTGACACAATGATTGAGCGAGTACTTTCTTAAATTTGGAAAAATTTTAGGACCCTGGGATAAAGTAAACACTGTAAATAAAGTATGCGGATTGCCAGAGGGTAGTAACTACATTTATTTATTTACTAAGGAAATTTACTAAGTCGACCGAAGGAAGGTGTTTCACCGGGGTTCAACCTTTGCAACGTCCAATTTAATGTTATTGAATTGAACGAACAAGAATTATGTGGGATGGTGTTCCTATCGCATGAATGTTTCAGCAGCATGTAGCAATTTAGAATTTTGCATACCAATTCTGCTGAACTTGAAATTAGTTTGAAGTAAACGCCCTATCCACTAGAAATAATCAAGTGAAAACAATGAAGCAATTCACTACCATTTATGTGTTACAGGAAGTAAAAATCAAGTACAAGTAGAACTGATTTCTAACTTAAGACATTATGCTTGTTGGAAATACAATGCAAAAAAAATTGGAACTAGCAAAGAACTTTGGAGTAAAATCTACCATTAAATAAAGACGGAAGTGTGCCTGGCAAAAGGAAGGTAGTGTGGCGGGGCTGTAAGCCACCTAAGCTGTAGTAGGTAGCGCATATTAAACTTTGTGGAAACGCTCCGTCTGTCTGCCTTTCAGCGTCTTATATTTAATAGGAAAAGTATGGTCATGGCTATTTCCCTACATATCGATGACTCAACCACGACCTTAAAAAACGATTTTCTTAGTTTTTGCTTTTCTTTTTATGAAGCGGACATACGTTTATTGGTGGAATTTGTGGGGAGGTGAGTCAAATGGCTGGTGTGGTCGGGCACTTTTTCAGTCTTACACCTAGGCTTACTACAGTAATGACCATCATTGTCATAGTATATGAAAACCCAACAAATTTTTTTATATAAACTTATATTTATTTTGATTTATTATATTTACCTATAATCAAGAAGGCTTCATAGAATTATGTACTAGCAACTTGACATTCTAATATTGGAAAAGAAATTGTATTAAATTTTTGAAACGCATCCCACTGTCACACTTCTTTTACCTGTGTTACAATAAAAAAGGACACTATTGTCTAGGCCACTGTTTGAAATATTGTTTTTTTTTCTGCTTGACACCATAAGCACTCTTAAGGTAAATGTCCGTTCTTAGACAAAGTGGCTTTGTAAGACATTTCAATATCTGTTACTGCAATACAATTTTCGCTGTTGAGAATGGGAAACTTTTCCGTTTTCTCTGTGGGGTCACCAGGGGCAACTGGGTGCCAATCCTCGTCGATTATTTCTTCTGCTTGAAGTCGTTTCAACGAAAAATTTTGACCTTCCTTTCTTTAATACCTCCAGCATTTTACCAATCTTAACTTGCGCGTCAGTTTTTGTAACAGTGTTATTTATATATTTATTTATATGTTATTTTATAGGCTTTCCTTTCAAATTTTGAGTTTCAGTTTTGAAATCGCAAAAGTAGAGCAGTCTATAAAGTGCCAAATTTGTGTTAAATCATAAACAACATGAGCATTCCAGCGCAAAGTTACACCGTTGCCATTTTTAATTTAATTCTAAATAAGAACTAACTAATTACAAGGATATGACGAAAAATGTGTTTGAACAAAGACTGCAAATGCTTCAACGAGACATTAAAAGTAGCATTTCTAAACTAGATATTGCATTTAATCAGATGTTCAAGCAAGCTCTGGAATCAACATGCTGCTACTAAGGGTCAGCGTGATACTCTATTGTCTGATTTTTTAAATTTGCTTTGTAGTTATTGCCAATAATTTATGTACGGATGCAAATGTGGTTATTTTGTAAACAATTACAAAATACTAACTGCGGTTTCTCGTTTATTGCTCCTTCCAAAATAAGTTCTTCTCCCTTTACCGGTGTGAATTTCACAAGAACCTATACAAAGTGTTTAATGGAAATTGGTTATACGATTTTATATATTACAATTTTAGAAACATTAGGGTCAAGCATAATTGAAAATGCATTGTTGTCAAATTATACTCCAATATGTCACAAATATGCCCATAACAATTGGGGATATTGACTTACCACAGTAGTTCTGACGGTGTACTCAAAGTGAACAAAAACATTGGATTGCATGAAGTAGAGCTTAATAGAGAGTCTAAGCCATGCGCCGTTAGAGCGCGGTTTGTTAGCAAACGCCACCCAGCTACTTCCGTCTTGCTTTATTAAATCATCAAACATTGTGCATGCTTTCGGGTGACCAAGTAACGATATCTTCATTCTGAAATAGGTCGTTGAAATTATATATCAACCAGAAAAGTTACTTGCTAATTAGCTAAAGAAGCCCGGCTTGAAACGTATCACTGTAACATTCATGGTCTTCCGCTAAATTAACTTTTACACTATTTTTTAATTCTTGGTGTGAGGCGCTCCGTATTCGATAAGGTTTGTGCATTTGTAAATTTAATTGGCCCAAAAGCAAAAAATGTGCATATGTGCGTTAATCTTAGTCCTGTTCTATTACAGTTAGCAAACAAACAATTCCACACACTGTGACACAATGAGGTGTCAAGTGAATCGCCTTCAGCTCACAGTGAAGAAATGTCTAATTATTCTGGGAGTAAGTACTGTTTATAGGTTGAAACGATTTATTTTGAGTATTTGAAAATATTTGACTTGAAAGAATAAGAAAGTGGGGACGTTATTTGACATTCCCGCAGAGCGGATTGCCAACATGTGAAGGAGAGGGTAGAAATGTAGAAGAATAAGAAGCTCATTAGCATAGATGTTGTTATTAGGCGGGCACAACAGACTATCCGTAACATTCCTCTGTTTTACGGACCTAGTCCACAAAGGGAAGACACCAACATTAAATCAGGTACGGTTAGCCTGATAACAGCAAAGACAAGGGTTGTTTGACTTCAAAATTAACAGCTCTGCCGCATGTAGCAGGAATAAGAACGATAAGCGAAGCAAGCGTACTAAACTACACATTTCTGACCCCTGTTAACTTGGACCAGGAGTTAGTGAAAGCAAGCGTCCCGAAAAGTAAGTTAAATGCCTAATCATACCTAACCCTAAAGTTTAGGCCTTGTGTAATTGATAATTGTCTCCTAAAGCCAAACAAGCCGATTCTAAGACAGAAGGTTTTACATTTAAGCTCAGGGACATCTTGTCCCAGGACAGGTTTGTTTGGGTAGTGGCTTTGCAATTCCCGATGATTATTGTGCAGCTCACGATAGTAATCGTACACGTCACCTTAGTTGTCCTGCAGTTTATGATAGTCTTACGTTTAAGGTTAATTTGAGATAGTTTCACACCATAATTCTTTTACTTTTAATTTTACTTTGCAATACTCAAGCGCGGGAGATTTGATAGGAAGGAAATGTGGAAGTTCTAAATTGCAATTGAGTTTTCTCAACTTTTGAATTTACGCGCGTAGGCTACCTTCGTTGCTAGTATGCTCGTTGTCAAATAAAAAAAGTACTAGTTTATTCAATCAATTTTAGTTTTGACGTTTTGTTATGTTTTGAAGTTTTCAATTCGTTTTTACATTTACGGTAACGTATTAGGGGAATCGTACTACAAGCGCCTCCCAATCGAAAAACAATTACAATAGGCGCAACCGGTAAAGAATTTTAAGCTCAAAATAGAAAGTATGTAATAAAATAAATAACAAGTTTTAGATCAAATTCAACAATTTTCACAACATCAAAAATTGATTTAAAGTAGTCTTAGACCCGACATTAAATTATTTAAAACTAAATATAAATATTTTTCATTTATTATTACACACAAGATAAATACATGGTGCTCTTGTGAGTTAATCCTAATTAGGAGCAGCAAAATAAATGTATAAATGGCTTGTGTTATTAAATATTAACAATAATACTTGCCCGGATAAACTAAATTAATTAAAATAGTTGTCACAAATTTTTTTTATAAATTTCTGCATGATATTTAAAGGCCTTCTATTAAAACATTTTAAAGCTTCTTTTCATTCACGCACAACTCAGCACATTTTTTAGCCAAAGTTTTGGCTAAGTTTTGGCTTGGTTTAAGTGCTGAAGTTCAATACAGGGAGTCAAGCAGACACGGCTTTTAAAAATACGGCATTATTAAGTGAGAATAATAACAGAAAACGGTGCTCAATGTTTAAATTTACACGTTTTGTGATTCTAAAATAAAGTACAACGGAAAGCATAAAAACAACACAATGTGTTGAAAGAGATTTTGTTACTTTTGTTCAAAAAGTTTACTTTACGTACTACTAACCGCATCGGCATTGCACAATCTTAGTTGTTTGAATTTACTAAACTTAATTAACGAAAAAATATCTGATTTGAACATTACAGGTTTTCATCTGATGTTTTCTTTAGTTTACATTTCCATATTCTATTTGTCTTACTAGATTAGCTATGATTTTAGGAGTAATAGGATGTATAGCATTACAAAACATCACGATCATTTGAATACACAATTACGAACCACAAAATTAACTTAAGAATTATTATTTTTACTAGACTTCACTGTTGAACACACGAAATTTTCTGCTTTACGAAGTCTTCGAAAATTTCGCGACAATGAATTTGAAACTGTGCTTCGTCATGAATTCCACATAAACTACGAAAACAAGACGTATTTAGAGAAAATCAAAGAACAAGTTAGGCTGCCTAAGTTCCTAGTTCTCGCTGAAACCAAACATTTCTTCAACCTCGAAATTTCTGTGGAGCATGAACTACTAAGGTGCAACAAAACTATTTTACCTGGAAATGCATTTCTGCGCAACAAATGGTACACAAGAATTAATCAGCACGTAAGAAATAGTGGGTTGTATTATGGAACCGATAAGTTTCATCCAGTGATTCGCATTTTTGGAGTGGGCAACATTGAATTTGATCGACAAAACTTTATGTTCAAACGCTTTGACGGCCTTTTTCAGTCTGTATACTCACTGTAAAACTTGTACAAGCCTTTTCTAGGAAATTTCGCGAAGGTCGAATCATTCAATTACGCCCTTTGTACACCTAGATCGGGTCACCGCTGAATACGTAGTCAAGTACTCAATTTTACATACTAATGATTTTATTAACACATTCAAATTCAAACACACATATCATGAGCAGCAGCACCTTAGCTTTAAGTTAAAAAGATCATCCTGCTCTAGGACGGGCTTGATTAGCTAGCCTTTCAAAAAATAGAATGTGCAAATAATTTTTAATTGGAAGCTGTTCTGCTAAGGATTGGAGCGGAGAACAACAATTCGGTGTTTGAAATCCAAGGCTTTGAATTGAATTGTAATTTAAAATTTTATCCACTTCCCACAAAAGCACTATTGGCTAAAATTTATATTCAACATTAATTATTTCGTCTTCGACAAAAGCGTCAACCCATGTGAGATTGAAGGTTAGAAATTGGAAAACAACAACTTTTTTAGAAGCTTGTTTCGCAGTTTGTGTAACTTCGTAGCAAACACTTCTAGTTATGTTAATACAACGGTTACAATGTTTTTCGTTTACGGAAGTTTGATTAAAACATACAAGTTTAATGGGACCTGGCTTAATTTTTGCCCATTAAAATGTGCAAGGCGTCTGTTGCAATTAAAATTCCCAAAAAACAAAGCACCCACAGAAAATATTGGTAAATATATAAGAGCGCACAAATTGTATTCCTTTTGTGCTACTATCACACAACACAAGATAAAATTGTGCTTTCTGTTTCACAACTTCCTTTGCTTATTGTAACCTTTTATTCCTTTTCAGTTAGAATTCAATATTCTCTTGGAATTTCACGGAAAAGCACAACTGCAGCACAGTGTTGTTCAAACTGAGCGTTACTATTTTCCCAGTACATTTTGAAATGTTAACAGGGGAGTCTCTAACACACAAACTTTTGGCTATTGCGGTTTTATTTTGTTCCTTTTTGCATACACTTCCCTTTACATGGAACTCAAAGATAGGGCGTGTCGAATCCCTTTCAGCTGGTCGATATAAGCTGTATATCATAATGTGCGTTCTCGATTTCTGTCAAAGAGGTACGCGGAGCTTGGGATTATTGTTTGGGTGGTACTATGGCATTCTGTCAGTGGCGCAAATTGTATCGGGAATGCTCCTCTTCCTCACGTTCACCACTTCCTACGCTCTTCAATTTAACGCTATAGTCAATGGGCGTGAATTATGTTGTTGGATTAATGTACTCATTGGGTTGGGACAAGAACTAGAAGGTAAAGTAAAATATACATCAAATTTAATTATTTAGTATTAACAATAGTTTTGTATTACATGGATTTTGCTCTCTAGCGCAATGTTTATAATGATTTATTAGTGAGCACACGATATTTGGCCATTGGAATGATATAAAGCGTAGTGGTGCTATAATGAGCCTATAATCATTGCATAAATACTAACACACTTCTGGGGTCAGTGATTTGGGTACAATTGTTTTACACAGGTTTAGCGGTCCAGACCAACGTGTACAAGGACCCACTATTGAGCGCACAATTTTTAGGGTTAGCAATGGTGTACTCTCAAGGACCGATAGTATTTTGTGGATTTTATTTCTTTCCGGCTACGCTGACTCTCTTTTACGGATGGTTTGATATAACACCTACGCTTCGTTGGGTACTAGCATTCACGGAAGCTGTCAGTGTAATGGTTGGCTGGTCCATCACCATGTTTGAACTGGTCATCCTCATTTGGATCACGACCTTCAACAAGTGCTGGTTGAAGCTGCTTTTGGAAAGGTTATACTCCTTACTTATATTATGTTATCAAAAAATAACTATTATGTCTAGTAAGATCAAATAGAAAAGCGCTAGCAAACAAATGTGGAAAAGGGATGGGGCAAAGGAAGTATATAGTAATAATTGCTGAGAAACATTGCGTACGGTTGGACAATAGCAGCCAAGACAGTTTTTTTGTTTTTTGACAGAAAATTCGTTACATATACATTTACAATAAACATACATTTACGATACACATTTGGATAAAAAAGTACTAGTTTCGAAAAAAAAAATTGGAAAAAAATATAGTGAAAAACAGTTCTGAAAATAAAATTTCAAAAAGTAGACTTTATAAAAACCATTAAAGTAAGATATTAATATTATAATTTATTATAGACATTCTATAATTAAAAATTTGGAATCGGTGATGAGTCATATTACGTAACCATAAACAAATTAAAATTGCTTGCGTTCGATTAGCACAATCAACAAGTTTAAATTAATAATGCTTGTCCATCGTAAGTTCACCTAAAAATGAACCAAACACTTCTAACCCAAAACCTAATGACATAAACGAAACAGTATTTAGTTAATTAAAGTTTAATTGAAATATTTGTTCTTTCCATTTCCGGAATTATTTCTGATTCTGATTATTCTGATCTTTTTTAGAGCTTTTTTTAGAACTATAACCTGTTACCATGCATTTGTGAGATTCCAATTCCTACCTTATATTTGAGCGTTTTAGAACGGTTATTTGATGTTTAAAAAAATCTGTATTTTTTGCTTTTCCTTTTATTGGATTAGGATCAGCACCAGGTTGAATTCTGAAGATTTGTCGGTAGAAATTAAAATATTTAAATTGCTTCGAATTTACAACCATGCTATGAATTTGGGGTTTTACAAATCTGTGGTTCATGCAATGGTATTTACATCAATTCTCTTCATTGATGTCCTTGCTGCATTTTGTGTCGTCAAGTTGTCAGGATTGTTAGAGCTGCATATCCTGATATTGGTTACGCAAATCGGAATTGTTGCAGTGGCGTATGAATATGTGGCACTTTCACTCATGTCATCAACTTACGAACTCTCGTTGCAGTATATTAATTTAGGAGCAAAACTATTTCGGGGGAATACATATACTTACAGAACATTTAAATCGTTGAGAGCGCTTCGTATTGACATCGGATCTTTCTACGTTGAAATTTCAACTATCTTTACGTACTTTGACGCTGTGATTGAGCACAGTATTAGCACGCTTTTGATGTTCTAAAATTTGTACAAGCTTAAAAATTTTGTTGTATTTTTACAAAAACAAAGTTACTTTATGTTCAATCAACAACAGTTAATTAAATAATGCTAATAGTAACTGCCCGTTGGCATATATTTAAAAGCCTTCGTCGCACCATTCGGTGAATAATGGTTTGCTTTTGTAAAGAAAAAAGTTTGTTTGCAAAAAAAAATACTTACATTACATTCGAATTAATCTAAACGTTTTCAATCCGAGTATCTTCTATCGTGGACTTAAATGTTTTAACCGTTTCCTGCTTTTGAGTATATTTTGATTCTTTGAACGAAAAAATTTTGAAACGAAAATTAAAATTTATTATTAATAAACACATTTGATTTGTCTAACGAAACAAAGTTAAGTCAGACAATTTTTACTGTTAGTTAGAACTTAAAACCTAAGAACACCCTGAATGGCCCATTTGCCTGTATTCGACTTTTAGGTCAAGAAGGTCCCATTGATAATAATTATTATTATAAATTAAACAATTAAATCACATTAATTACCCTTCTTTAAGCGGTCAACGCAATTTTGTTACAATTGAGAAAACCTAGCGATGATGTTTTTAAACTCATTTTAAAATTACTTTTAAATAACAAAACGTATTTTTAAACAGTTTATTAAAACTGACATAATATTCCTTGGAACATTTTCTAGATGTAGGATCTTGTTCAATTAGAAGTGAAAAAAGTTAATTTTTTTGGATGCTATTTGACATTCGCCGATGGCCTGGTCAACATATGCTCAACATATGATTCCTTGTGTGAGTGAGTGGGGGAGAATGGTATGGCGTGTGAGTTGACGAGGAAGTTCTGAGGGTGAGAGGCGAAGGTCTTTCTGCTGAACACTGATCAGCACGGGTTTGACCACCGAGGAGCCTCAGCTTAGGCAGAGGCCGATCAGCGCAAAACGCATACCGGCTCAAACCCACCCTCCACGACCGCAACTTTCGAGGCATCCACTCACAACTACCACACCACCACTTTTTTGTGCGGCTGCCGAGATTAGATCTCGGCACCTACCCAAGCTAGGACAAGGGTCCTAACCCCGCGGACTACGAGCCTTGGGTCGAAAAAAAGTTAATGAAATTAAAATTTATTTAATTCATACTGCAAGTAAATTTCGCTCATTAGTTGTTGTTTGTGATAATTTGTAGCATAAATTTAAATTAAAGAAAAAATGAAACAAAAGTTTTTTATTAAATTTAACTTTTTTTTTAACCACAAGAATTCGCTTAATTACTACCTTCACTAACCCAATACTTCACAGTTCAACCACACTCTTGTAGATTAAATTAAAAACGTAAATTTTAAAATTAACAAAAAATTGTTCTGTTCAAATCCGTCCTAATAAAAGTGACACGCTAAGATGCTCTTATCTAATTCAAAAAAGGCTATAATGGAGACATATTTATCAGATTTGCTTTCAATTTTTTAAGAAATTGAAAATAAGATTTTAAATTAATTAACGTTTCACGTAAATGATTTTTTTTAAATTCAAATCCAAATTTGTGACTTGGTCTCTGGGTCTGATGGAACTGCTTAAATTTCTAAAATAAAATAGTTAATTTTTTAAAAGAATATTCTATCTGAACATGCGTTTTTTGCTTGAAAAAAAAATCATTTCACCTTAACATAAAAAAAAGAAGATAAGAGCCTTGCTACTTGTACATTGTAGTGTACAATATATTTTGTTTAAGTCCAACTCTTGTAGGCCAAGTTGTTAGAGCCTTTGAGCTCTAGCCATAGACGGACACGGTTTCGAGTCCCGGTGTCGCCAATATGGAAGTGGTTTTTTCCGAAAGGGATCCCTCTTCCCTTGCCCGAATGGGGTATTGGAGCCCAAAACCCGTAGTTCGGGGTTTCCTTGTCCTAACTTGGGCAAGTGAGTAACACAAAAAAAGTGGTGGTGTGGTAGTGGTGAGTGGAGGCCTGGAAAGTTGCGGTTGTGGAGGGTGGGCTTGGGCTGGTGTGCGGAGGACAGTGTTCGGCCTCTGCACGCTGTAGAGGCTCCTCGGTGGTCAACTCCACGTTCACTGTCCAGCAGAAAGCCCTTTGTCTCACTCCGCAGAACTTCACAGTCAACTCAGATGAGAGGACATCCGAGACAACCCTCCCCCACTCACTAACACAAGCACAGGCATGTTGACCAGGGAATGTCAAATAGCAAGAAAAAAATTGAGTTGAGGAAAATGAAAAATTTATTTGGATTCTCCTTCTTCACATTCAATTTTCCATAAGTAAAGTTCTGTTTACCTAACATTAATTAATTGTAACACGCGCATGCGTTGCGCTCAGCCGCTACCGATTGGTAGATGTCATTTGATATGTTGTCTGAACGATATATAAAATGCTGGGTAAGATTAGCGTGTTCTTTGGTGTAATGGTTCATTGTAAGTAATTGTAAACTATTGTAAAGGATGCCTAAATGCAGTAATACCAAACAAGCCAACGCGCGAATGGTTACCAAAGTTATTTGTTGTAAGTGTAAACCCAACTTATGTAACCATTTATGCTGAAAGATGTTACAGAATTCCACAAATCGCAAAAAAGGAGTCTACTATTTAACTTGATAAATTCATTAATATGTGATTGTTAATAATCATAGGTAATATATGTAGTTATTAATTACAATAATTTCATGAATCGTGATATCGCTTAAACTAAATATTAATTAATAATATTAAGGCTTTTCTCAAATAGGTAGTACTGCTGCAAAGCACTACATTGCGCCCCTGGTTGATTTAAAAAAAAATATTTATAGTATTTAAAAAAAATTGCATTGTAAATGTCCATGTGTTGGAGCTCGGTCGGTGAGGAGTAGGACCTGGGTCCGGGTGGAATGGAGTATATGTGCAACCATTGCGGACAAAAAATCGAAACAGGAAGAAGAACAGCTATAATAAACAGCCAATTACTAGGGTGAATCATAGTACGGAGCAGAGAAACGCAATTACTCGGATGTCCATAATTGTGGTTGTTTCTTCGCAAATGTCAAGCACGTTCAAGGCTTCGATTACATTGCAGCTGGGAGAGTATCAAAAAATTATATGATTAAAAAATCAAAATGTTACCGGATACCTTTCAATTCATTGTGCTCTCATTGGAGCACACTTGTTAGTTTTCCAACAACAAGTATACAGCTGGTGGGTACTGTTTCCGTAATAGTGCGTCTTACACCGACCGGTTAGTAAATCACCGGCTCAAAAAGAGCCACTGGTGATTTGCATGGAGTTGTTCATTCACTTTTCGAACTGTAAAACAAGGTTCCGGTGGATAGAAATAGTTTTGTTATCTTAAGTTTGTCTTAATGTTATCGTCATGGTATCAATGCAATGTATTACCCAATGTGATACGTATCCAACAAGTACAGCACTGAAACAACACATATTATTATTGTCACGATTCAACGTGTACAGCGGTACGTACAGTGGAATGTACAACGGTTTGGACACTGACCTTCACTGCCCAGGCCTTAACTAAAGGAATGAAGGGACAAAACGGGTACTTGAAGGACTCTTTGGCCCAAGGCTGGGTTTATTTGACCCTCAAAACCCTAACCTATGCCCTCTAGGGCTAATACTAACCTTATGTCCTGATGGCCTAAATAACCCTATGCCCTTAAGGGGCCTAAACATTACATAAGGCTTATGGCCGACAAAGGGAATGGGGGAGCCTTAAGGGGAGAACCACTCTTGGTTCTGTACCATTCCTGGCGCCAGTGCCTATCCTGGCATTTGTGCCACTCCTGGTTCAAGCCTCTCCAGGCTTAAGGGACTTAAGGGGGGACCTTTGGACATAATGCGGGATGGAGATGGTTGGGTGCCACGGTGAGTCCTGCTCCTTGGCGCTTGCTGGAGCTCTTGCCTCCTTGGTGGTTGGGGACCATCTAAGGAGGATGAGGCAAGTGATCGAGATCCTCTTCCTTCCTCGTGCACAAGCACGAGGGTAAAGCGTGAGGCGCACCGAGGGTTTGGGTGATAGGGAGGGGAAAACGCGTCTAAGGCCTTATGGCCTTTAACTAAATACAATTAACTAATCTGTTGTGAGGTCATAACCTCACAAACGTCAGGAACACTATCTACTACTAAAGTTTCAAATTGTTTTGACAATTTGTTAATAAACAAATTTACTAATATGCATAAAAATGTTTTTTGCAATAAGCCGGCTGATTTTGTTTTCCAGTTTGGTTGCACATTGTTTACATATCAATAGGTTGATTCTTCTCAAGAATGTTGACTTTAACTGTATTTTTTTATTTAAGAAAGTAAAAAATAATGAGTTCCCTTTTAGTCAAGGTCAAAATTACTAAAATTATTTCTCCTCTAACCGCAAATTATTTTCATATTATGAGTCTACACAAAAGGCACCTACTTCTCTGTCCATGAAGCTTAAATTGTAAGGTGTATGGTGATTCACCCGTTACGTGTAGCACCTTCTCTTAAAAATAAGACTAATTATGAATTAGTAACTCAAATAAAGAGGAGTAATACAGATTAAACAGAAAGAAAACGGTTGGTTTTTGTCTAAAATTAAAACTGCACCCAATGTACTGGCTCTGCAATTACTGCAACAAGGATGAAAAACTCTGATTTCCCTTAGAATCCGTCTTTTGAGTACTTTGTAACCTTTTAATGGTGTCAAATGACCGCAATTTAACAATTTGCAGAATTAGTTGCTCAAAGGCTACGCTAAGTTCCTAAGCAATTTAAAAGTGGACCTACCTTCGAATCCAAAGTAACCGCGTATTGCGGCACCTTAGAAAAATGCTTTTAACAATGAAGATTTATTTTGAGGTATAACATAACCTATACCAACAAACGGAGTACTTTTTCAAACCAATGTGTTCAACCAAAAGTCATCTGTTTTTATTGCTACGTCATCCTTAAAAGATTTTATTATTTATCCTTAAGAAAACTTTTCAAAGGAAAGTGTGATTAAAATCCTTAATATCCTTGAAATCCCTCCTTTCAAAATATCAACAAATAAAAAATTATTTATTTTTAGGAGTATTAATTTAGCACCCATTTCCTACTAACAAAATTTTGTTATCCCCTAACATGTAGTAGTACCTCCAAGAAACACGCAGATCCCGCCCAAAAAATTAAACGGGTTATAACTAGCCCATGTAAGAGCTTTTATACCACAATGCCTTTTGTGTAATGCACAATGCCTTTTGTGCAATGCATAATTTCTCCTGTGCAATGCACAACGCCATTTGTGCAATGCACAATTTCTACTGTGCAATCCACAATGTCTTTTGTGCAATCTACAACGTCTCTTGTGCAATTCACAATGCCTTTTGTGCAGTGCACAATTTCTCCTGGGCCTTGCACAATTTCTCCTGGGCCTTGCACAATTTCTCTTGTGCAATGCAAAACGTATCTTGTGCATTTCTCTTTCTCACAAGAGACATTGTACATTGCAGAAAAAAATTACAGAGTAATATAATAGGTGATACAAAACTATGACAAGTGTTCTCAATGTATGAATAAAAAATAAGAAGGGTTCCCTCTTTGCAATTCACCTGTTATTCTCCCATATGGAAAATCCAAGATTTAAAAAAAAATTGTAATTTTGCGTTTATGTAACTAGGCTGCTACTTTTTGTATAAAAACTCTTGAATGTATTAGTTATATCCCGTTTAATTTTTAGGGCGAGTTCTGCGTGTTACGTATGGGTACTACTACATCTAACCCCCAACTATAGAACCTGAATTCATGATATTTGTCCGCTGTCCGCTATCACACTCTCGTCGCTGTGTATTCGTTTTAAAAACACAATGTCTTTAGTTATGTTTTTGAGTTGAGAATTTTTAAAATTCCGCCGTCAACTTGAAGTTTGGGCCACGAACTTAAAGACAGATAAAACTAAAGAGTCCATGCCAGTATGTAGACAAAATAATGTCGACATTAATAATGTCGACAGAATAATGTAGACACCATAATAATGTCGACCTAAACCTAAACCTAACCTTAGAAATCAAATTTATCCGGTTTCTTGTTTATTAATTATACGATCTTTCAAAAATTACTCAAAATGTTACTGTTATATAACTGACCAGGATATGGTCTCAAGTGTTTGCGATTTTTCGAAATCAAATTTGGGCCATTATAATACATTAAAAAAACGAAAATTTTTCAATATAGTGAGGATTTCCACTACTCAAAATTTCGAAAACTTTTTTTGAAAATAAAAATTTTGCCATAAAATTCAAATTCAATTCAAATTCAAAATTAATTGGCTAATTAAATTCACAATTATGAAATTGACTGTATTATTAGGAAGAAGTTCTTTAGCCAATTCAAAAAGTTTATTGTAAAAAAAAAGTAAAAAAAAAAATGAAGTTGGTAGGATTTGAACCCGCGACGTTGATGTTCGAGTTTAGGTTAGGTTCGACGCTTCTTACCATTAGGACAAATTCACTTTAGCTTAAAACACCTAAAAAACACGATGATGTAGATATATGTCTACTCACCACCAACCAACCAACCATCTTTTTTTATATAGGTAAAGTAATCTTTGTGAATTTGTGGGCCAGTGTACTTATGGATACGCGCATACTTCTGGCCGCGGCCTTCTACTTTCAATTTCAACTAGCCAATTCAAAGAGTATATTGTAAAAAAAAAAGTAAAAAAAAAAAAAAAAAAAGAAGTTGGTAGGATTCGAACCCGCGACGGTGATGTTCGAGTTTAGGTTGGGTTCGACGCTTCAAACGTAATGCATTGTATGCGTATGAATTTTTAAAAAATTTAAAAAAAAAATTGAAATTTGTAAGGGGACCACGTAAAACCGCAAAATTCACATATAAAATTCCGTAAGATTCTCAAAAAAAAAAAATTCAAATTTTTTTTTTTGAATTTTCGAGTCGTGGAAATTCTCACTATATTGAAAAATTTTCTTTTTTTGATGTATTATAATGGCCCAAATTTGATTTCGAAAAAACGCAAACACTTGAGACCATATCCTTGTGAGTGGTGAAACACATTTAGAAAACCTCAACCTAAAAACCTAACCCGAAACCCCTAAACCTAATAATAAACCTGTAAACCAAAATCTAAAACCTAAACCTAAAAATTTGCACCTGAAAACCTAAACCTAAAAGCTGAAAACCTAAAAACCAAAACCTCAAAACCTAAACCTCAAAACCTAAACCTAAAAACCTAAAACAAAAAACCTAAACTAAAAAAATTTAACCTGAAAAACGAAATCCAAATCCTAGAAACTGAAAAGTAACCCATCAACAAACGTAAAATTTCATGAACTTTTTATTGCCGCGAAAGTGAAATTTTATCAAAATCTTTAACTAAAACGAATTGAAAAATAATCACAATGTACAGATAGGTACCTTAAATTACCTAAAGTTTGCTTTGGGATTTACTTGGAAAACCAGTATTAAACCCAATTTTTAAAACCTAAGAACCTAACCTACAACCTAATTGAAAATTAAACAAATTTCACTTCATGTAATTTTTTATACAAATTTTATAAGCAAAATTTTTTATTTTTTAGTGATATCCATAATTTTGTCTACATTTTCGTGTGTCTACATTATTAATATCGACATTATTACAATGTCTACATTTGTACGATGTCGACAATATTAATGTCGACATCATTACGATGTCTACATTTTTACTGTCGACATTATTCTGTCGACATTATTCTGTCGACATTATTAATGTCGACATTATTTTGTCTACATTATTACCCGATCCCAAACTAAAAGCGAATTTGATTCTATATTCTAAAAGTTTGAAAGCAGAAAAACATTGTTTCCTCCGTGTCCTTTAAATTTCATTCTTTGGATTAGAATTGGAAAACTATTTTTGTGAATGAAAACTTATGTTTTACTAAATGAGTTTCTATTGTTAATATTAATCAATCAAAGAAATACTCGGTCTTTTTAATAAATGGTTATGTTATTGTAAAAAGAACCTTTACAAAAATTCTTGCAATCTTAAATCTAAACTTTACTCAAATTCATGCTGCACTACTCGTATTTATATTTGAAAATATAAAAAAATTATGAAGGTATCAATCATATAATGCTGTTATTACCTGGTGATTTTTATCACCTTCCCGTGAGGTTCTGATGAAGAAAATATCATGCCTCATAATTCTTCCAATCAAAAGCGCTGTATTGAAAGCTTTGCACGCAGTACAAGGCACATGGCATTGGTAACTAAAAAGAACAATCTGAGTCAAGAGACTCTAAACTATAGGCATACATTGTTTCCAAAATTGCTGGAAAACGCTGGAAGTAATACTTCGCGTCGATAGTACAAAACGGGATTTGATTGGGCAACTAATTATTTAACTAAATTCAAATCCGCTTTGAAAACGCTAGTCGTGTTCAGGGGTCTTCCTAAATTGCTGACCATTAATGGCAACAAAAACTCGGCTTTTCCGGGTTTTCGCTTGTTAGATATATTGTTGCTAAAATAATTTCCTGTAATACAAAACATACTAGAATTCCTATCATTCTAGTAATTTATAAATTCAAATCACCTTCAATAAGCATTCAAATCATTAAATAGCTTATAAAAGCAATACATGCGTACTCAGATAGCACAATAAAGTAAACCATCTCCTTCTATACTCTACAGTAAACACTGATTAAAGCTCAGACTTCTGCAAAATCAAACAAAGTTCTATTTAGTTTCTGTTATATTAAACTTATTCTAATACTAAGGTAATAATAATAATAATAATAATAATAATTAATAATAATAATAATAATAATAATAGTAATATAGAAATAATTAAATAGGTAATAATAATTAAACTAATACTAAGGTAATTAACATAACTACTATTCTTATTAATCTCTGTATATTTGTATAGTTTCTTAAATGCAACGTTCCCTTTATAACTACTATAACCAAAAAGAGTAACATTAATGATACCTTGTAAGAAACAGCTTTGGCTACGCCACATATAGCACCTAATATGGCGTGCTTTGAATAAGAAGCTCACCCTCCCCCAAACATCACAAATTACAAATCTTCTATAACAAAAACAATCTACTCCAGCTTCTATTCCTAAATATTCCGACCTTACTGGAGTTACCATTCACATTATTTAAAAAAATATTAACATGAAAATTGGTGATAGGTTATTAATTGATAAGGTTCTATTATAAGGAATAAGCTGTACTGTTTTAATTAATTTAATTGCATGACCGATAGATTACTACATTCTTGTTACAGCAACTTTTTGTGAAACCTTACGTTGTTTGGGAACCAGGTTTGGTAATACTTTTTCAAATCGAATTGCGTTTGTCTTAATTCGGATCAAAACAGATCATGCGATACACCTTTTTAGGAGTGGACGAGGAATGATTTCTAGAGAGAGCACTACTTTCTTTTGACCAAACGAAAATTTACTTGCACTTCATGCATGCGGGCATCGTATTAGTCAAAGGTAAAATAAAATAGAAGGGCTAAGGCGTGTTGCAAAGCAGTGCTTCCTTGCTATTAAAAAATAATGCAGTAGCATAAAGCATACCTGACATGGAGGCTCAAAAATAAATCGAGGACTTTGCTGTTCTAGGACAGGCTAGTTGGGCTAGTATTAGTAAATTTTTCGATTGAATTGGTGCAAATTTTCCATATATATGCATAAGAATATATAAGAATAAGAATATAAGAATATAAGATGTATAAGAATATAGTATTACATTTACAAAGCAATCATAATTTTGTTTTATTTGGAAATCTGATGCGAAACAACTGCGCTCCGTATTTTAAAAAGTAATTAAATTTTATTTTTTCAATTTTAATCATGCTGCTTAAATATAGTAAACAAAAGTAGGGATTTTGTTAAATAGTTGGTTTAACTTCATTGTGTAATTGTCTACTCAATTTAACAGCCCCGTTTGGATTCATGTATCTCTTGGTATCATCATATATTCTATTATGTCCATCCATTAGGCAATCCAAAATGTCCAAAAATTGCTCCAGAGCCTTCTCTTTATTCCCATTTGATTCACCGTGTACCGAAATCATGTTCCTCAATATTCTGTACTCAAAGACGTTGTCTTCCAATTCCTTACAAATTTCATCCACGCTGTCCTGCAGAGGAATACCCTTCTCCCGAAATCTGTAAATCAGCAAATTCTCCTCGCCCCTCTCGATATCCTTTTTTATTCCCAAGATATCATTTAGTAGTGCTCCATAAGAGTTAAGTAATTCAAATATACGTTGCACAGTCGGCAGTTGTAAAAAGTCTTCAGATAGATAAATATTATGTAGCATAGCAAAGTTTGCTGCAGTTCCATCGTAATAAAATGTATTGTTCCTCCAGTATCGATTCATTGATTCACTGTGCATCGTGTCGCTCGGGAAAATACGGAAAACGGAACATGCCACATAGTACTTGTTTCGGAGAAGATGAACTGTCTTGATCAGTGTTTTCAAATTTGGTAGCAATTTGACAAGCCCGTTGTAAATGTTAGCTAACGAAGCGTGGAACGGCTTAAACAATGAATGAGCCGTTTCAACTGAAACTGTGCCGTGCAACAGTATTTTCGAAAGGTTTTCCGTTTCCCGCTGAATAATTGCTTGTGGTAGTTGCACAGTTGCACAATGTTCCAGTAAGTCGTCGACGACCCATGTCCAGAAGAGAAGTTTCAAGGACAAGTCAAAATGCTCGCTTTCGAGGGTGAACCACGGCTCGATATAGGATGTAAGCTGCAAGGCAATCGAAGCTGTGTTATGAAAATAATTTTTCTGTTTTTGAAACTCATGTTGTTGAAAATATTGATGTGCCCAATGCATGAGATTAGAGGTCAGCTTTTCTTGAATTTTGGGCAACAATGTTGGTCGTTCGTACTTGGGCAAGATGCGCGGGTATCTTCCTACGAGCTTGACACTGCCGAATTTATTACTGTCGATTTGAATTTCAAAGTCAACTGCACCTCCCGCGTAGAGGTCACTATTTTTATCCGCTTTCATTTTAAAATTTAGATTATTCTACTTTAGGTACACTACTAAAAGACACCGAGAGAAAATACAGTGTATGACACTTTGCTTGTATTTATATACAAAAATCTAGACCAAACTTCTAATTGTAGAACAGGTTTACGAGGATTACAGAATTATTTAACACTTATTGACTCACACATTTCTGACGTTAATACGGATTGTGCGTCATTTCCAAATTTTACGTTCATTTCACAAAGATATTGTATGTAATGCAAGTGGAGTTAAGTATATAACAAAACTCGTTTCTTCCATACTTAGCCGTCCTAGAACGTCATCAATTAAATATCCTATTTAATACTTTTTTTTATTTAATTGCCAATTAACAACTACTGCAAATTAGAGGCAAAGAAGAAAATTTAATTCATTGTGTGATAATTAGACTTTGTCACACTAAAGCATTATTTGTGCTGCTTCAGGGCTAAGACAATGGTTTAAGAGTTTTACAATGAAAGTAATCAAACTTGTATGCAAATCATTCAGAAATTAAAGTTCTGGAAACGCATGAATTTGAAGGGTCTAATTTTTCTAATGAGACTGAGGGTTAATCGTTAATTTTCTTTAATTGTTAATTTCCTTTCATCATTCTTTCAATAACTTTTGAAAAAAGAATTGTGTCAAGTACTTATGCACACATTACTGTCACGCCTGTTTTATATTCCCGACGTCCCGAATTAAAATTTGAAATAGTTACATATTAGAAACATATTTATTTAAATATTACAATAAAATTTCAAAAAACTTCATTCCAATTAAAAAACCAACTCTAATTACCCATACTACATACACTGTTAGGGCAACAGAAAGCGGTTCCATGTCAATAAGTAAAGACTTCCAAAGAAAGAGGTCTAGAAAACAGATCCAACGCCAATGAAGTCCAAAATAATGACGTCAAAAACAAAGCAGTGTAAAGCATATAGTACAGTAAATAGTAATAGTAAATTTTAAACCCATTAATTGCAATTTGTGTTAGAATTAAATTTCTCGAAAGTTCTCCGTTTAAGACGGGATTCATTTTTGCCTATGTCTCACGGTTTTTTGATGTGTGATATTATTTCTCAATAAAAATTTTTATAAGGCCTACCGGAGCTTGCCAACTGAGTAAAGGTTGGAGTCTTGTAGTGGAAACCAGCTCATAATAATGTGAATTCCCCGCGTAAACTTGTGTACTGTCTTACGTAATTGTCCAATTGTCTAATTTCTAATTTCACCCATATTGAGTTTGGTTTTGACACTCAAGCAGTAAACACTTGAAACATTAAGCTCTAGAGAAATTGTCTTTGACAGTAAAAATGAGCAAAGTAATTAGATCCCCTATCTTCAAGCCTGCTTCGCTTGATATTCCACAACGCCCAACTGCAAAACGCATTGCAACGTCTCCTCTTGCCAATGACGAAAAAAAGCAAACGACCGAACTGGACAACCAACAAGTTCCGGTTATTACATTAGATGGAAAATCTTTGGAAGAACAACTCCGAATTTTGCTAGCTAAAGTGTTAGAATGGGATC